>JACDRP010000137.1:0-124812 GCA_013841185.1 Hycleus phaleratus
ACTGTGGCCAAATTCTTCTATCTCCTCCCATTTTCTTAATTTTCCGGAAAACTAAACCTGGAATCGGAAAGTTTCTTTAAGATTTGAAAAGAACTCGAAAGCGATACAAGCGAAAAGCAATAGCAGCGAGAAGAGACAAGCGACAAGCGAGCAAAGCAACAATCTACTACCGCATTGCATTGACCAAATGAGGTAGTAGAGTATACATCTCCTATTCGTGTATAAGACCAATTTGGTCCTCGTATGGGAAAATTTTGACTCTAACTTATGAGAATCGTTCAATAGGGACAAAATAAGAGCTACATTTAGTGATATTAACCTGTCACTTGACAAGTATCAAGTATTTAATAAATAGTGCAATGTTGTCTATTTTCGCAATTACCAAACTTTTAAACTTAAATACAAATTTCGTTCCGTTTTGATTAAATTTATCATTTTCTTCAATCAATTAAACGTAAAAATTGTGCTAGAATTGTAAATAAATTACAATTAATTTGAAAAATATTTACAATTTTAGATTGAAGATAATAATGGCAACATTGGATTGTTGACAGAAGCGAAAAAGTTAGGTTAGAATTACAAATATCATTGTTTATTATAATTGTTGAAAATAATGCAAAATTAGCGATAATGACTGAAACACGAAAAGTAGAATCATGTTTGGCTTGTAAAATAACAACTGTCGCTTGTTTATTTGGCATTGGTGGTTATTTAATTCAACAATCAAAAAGCCAAAACAGACCATCAAAAGCATCAATGATTATTTTAGGAACAGGTACAAATAAAATTCGAAAAAATTCATCGACAATATTTAATAATTGTTGTTCAGGTTCGCTTCTTTTAGGTGTTGGTGAATTATTCGACCGTTCGCCATTCCGTAAATATACAAATTAATCCTTTATTTACCAACTTTACCCAATTTTGTATCAGTCTTTGGATTTGCCGTTATATTTTGGCATGCAACAATCAATTCGTTAGCTTTAGTTTGTAAATCTCTTAAATCATGAATGTAAAGTAAACGTAGAACTTTTGCAGCTTGATTCAATACTGGATCCTTTAAATCGAAACCTAGTTCAGTATCTTGAAATGCGAATGGAGTTCCCTAATAACACCAATTTAATCATTACCTATTCAATAATTAAATCTAACTCACTTTAATTATAATATCACTAGGATTTTCTAACGCTTGTGGTGATAATCGTTCGGATACCAATTTCGAGACAGCTTTTAAAGTGATTAACGGATCAGGATGCGGCGCGATTTTTAACAATTTCGCCAAATTTGCAAATCCATCCGCAAATTCCTGACTACGGACTATAAATTGATCTTTTAAATTGAATCAACACAAATTTTTGACTTACAATTCAATTTATCCAAAGGATTCTGGGCGACAACACTCGGCTCGGTTGGGCGCTCGATATTTCCAACAGCATACTTCAAATAAACCCCACCTATATTGACAATTTAATTAGAAATTTTACGATAATTTCACACTAGAATCTTACGATTTTCGTGTGTTTGTTCCTGTACAGCTACGCCTAATAACCATTGAAGTTTCTCGATATTATTCACAAAATTTGGAGCTTCTAATTCGTTTAAATATTGCTCAAAACTATCCGGCCAATTATTTGATTGAATATCTTTCAAGAGATTTAATGTGGACGATTGGGCTCGTTTAATTCTATTGGTTTCAAGCCATACAATTAATTTTCTAAATGTTGTTTCATCTGTTGATAAAAAATTAAAAAAAATTAGGTTATGTTGTAATAGTTGTAAAAAATATAATTACCATTAATATTAATGTTATCAGATTGTGGATATTCTAGTGCCTTTAATAATCTCTTAACCATTGCTTTTAATTATTAATTATTTTATTTATTAATTATAAAAATTACAAAAATTAGAACCGGTTGAAATGTCAAATAGTGTCAATTAAACCGGATAGATGGCGGTATAAGTGGTGGTATTGTTAAAGGTGGTCTTACACGCCCATAATTACGCCACGTTTTGTTATAAAATAAATAACTACAAAATTCGAATTTTTATTACTTTTAGATTGATTTATAAGTTTATTAACTTAATTGTTAAAATTTTATGGTTCCTTAGTGTACGAGTCAATCCAATTGACGAAAGATGAGACTCTGGTGAATACGTCTGGTAGGCCTTTGGCGCAGGGTTTACCCCACGAAACGATACCAATCAATTTTGGTAATTTTTCTGGATCACGTTCGATTAAACCACCACCCGAATCACCATGACAGGTACCTTTATTTTTGGCAGCAAATGCACAAATATCGCTCTTTTCAACCGTATGGTTATGGTTTTTCATCCATATTTTTAAACATCGGTCGTACGGTACGATTTTCATTTTAATCCAATCTAACGTCGGTGATGGCGGACTATTTTGGTAAATCTCACCGAAGCCCATGATTTGTACATCGCGTTCTGTATCATTAAATTCGCGTTCTAATCGAATTGTTCGGATTGTTTCCGTGAATTTATCGATGGGTCTTCGTAGTTTTAACAAACAGATATCGTTGACTATCCTTGATTCGTTCGCGAAGAATCCCGGGTGGATTATTATGTTTGATACTTTGTAATGGTAGCCTCGTTTATCTACATGGTGGATACCGGCAACTACATTCAATAAAGATCTGGAATTGGATGTTGAAAAGTGGACGATTTCGGGAATTTTAGTCTAATACCGGTAATTGGTGAATTTGACGCAACAATGCCCGGCTGTTAGTACCCATTGTTGATCGATGATGGAACCGCCGCAGAAGTGCGCATTAAAAACCCGCACTGACACATAGAAGGGATATTGGCCTTCTTTGGATGGGGCACCGCCGAAAATTCGAGGCTTTTGACCTTTATAGAAATCAACATTAATAGCGAACAATTTCTTGGACTTACCTAAAAATACCTAAAATTACAGCGAATGCTAATAAAAAGTACAACAATACTTGAATATTACACATTTTATCGACAATAAAATATCATTAATTTATTTTATAATAAACTAGGTGATATTTATAGGTGCAGCTGAAACAATCGAAACGTTATTTTATTTTTTCGAATTAATGATGCTTTGTTCGGGCTTCTGATAAGGAATTATAAACACTATTGAGGAAATTATTTTGGCCAATTACAAAAGAACAATACAAAAATAATACGAGGTACATTTATTTTTACACAAGAATCACAACATACAAATATAATTATTCCTCATACCAGATGAGAATTGTAATATTTTTGCGTTTTTTCAGTTTTTCTCAAATAACAATCGGACTTTGCTTAATTTACTCTAATAATAATACCATAAGTAGTCTGCTTTTTGGCAAATAATCGGGAATTCCCCGACTGATAAACGGCAGTATTTTCGAATCATTTTTAGAGCAATATAAGCTAATAAATTGAAAATTGTAGCAATATTTAACCACCTAACCGGAGAGAGACGAATAAAAAGTGTGCGTTATGTTAAAATACGTGGATTGTTTTATAATTGATCTCGATTATTATTATAACTCTCTAGTTGCGGTGGATGCAGTATAACATAAAAGTAAGTTAAGCAAAGTGTAAAACCGGTATCACAAATGAATAAAAACCAAATTAACAATAACAGAAAAAACGGAGCGTCTAAAGATGGATCTGCTACCAGCACAGTCCATTTTTATCTCTCAATTGTCTCAACTATTTGATAAGAAACAAAATGGAAACAATGACAAATAAGCATGACTTTTTGTTTGTTCGACCACACAAAATCTATAACGTTATTCCGGTCAGCATGCTTCACTCTCTTTCATTTCAAATACTCGACGATTATTCTCTTCATTACCGTAAATTTCATCAATTTCTCCATTATTATCGTCAATATCGGGTCCTTTTAGTTTCAATACAATTAAGAATTGTTCACCATCTATAGCTAATATAACATTACGACCATTTGATGTTAATTCGCATGCTGTTATGTTATTATGCGGTGTATAAACTGACACTAAATTGCCTTTATTCAAATCCCATACGCGTATCGAACGGTCTCTACATTCAATATCTGTCGATAAACATAAAGAGCCAGTTGGGTCTAATTTTAATAAAGTTACGGGTGCTGTATGGCCGGATAATGACCAGCGACAATTGCCGGTGATTAGATCCCAGACAAGGATGCGGGCGTCTTCTAGACCTGATATTACACAGCCACCTTGTGAGCTAATTTCTAACGAAACCGTATTGCAGGACGGTTTCCATTTTTTAAATAAAGTGCCGCTTTGTAAATCATACACAACGATAAAATTTGGATTCGGCTCGTCTATTTCGTGGCATACGCAACACACATAATTGCCTTTAAAATTAATTAAAATTGATGAAATTACAGATAATTAAGGGCCTGTTGTACATCTTTTTCAAACTAATATTTGAGACCCCATATCTCATTTATTTTTAACGGATTTTAAAAATTTAGCAGAATTAGATAGGACATTCTAAGGAACAAGAAATGTTCGTTTTCGTTTTGGAATAGTTGAGTTAACTTTCGAGTTACAGAGGAAAATGTGGGAGCATTTTTTCTATTTTAATCCTGACTGTCAGTTGTTAAAACTAGCAACATTTAAATTTAGTTAGTACATCAGGAAGGATTTTTGAAAATTCCACCCCTAAGAGGACGAATAAGCGATGAAAGTTTGTACGCAAGTTGGTCATTTTAGGACTTTTGATTAGAAATAGGCGAGTTTCAGCATTTTTGGAAAATTTAGCCCCACTAGGGTGAAATAGGGGATGAAAGTTTGTATGTAAGTCTCTCATTTTTGGAGCTAAAAGCATGAGACTCCATTTTTAGACTTTTGCTTAGAAATGAATATTGTTTTAGCATTTCTAAAAATTTATCCTCAAAGGGGTGAGTTGTGTCCTTTCATAATGTCAACACCCACTAAGGAAGCATTTTTTAATATTTCACCCCTAAGAGGGGGAACAGGAGATGAAAGTTTGTACGCAAGTTGGTCATTTTAGGACTTTTGATTAGAAATAGACGAGTTTCAGCGTTTTTGGCAAATCTAGCCCCACTAGGATGCAATAGGGGATGAAAGTTTGTATGCAAGTCTCTCATATTTGGAGCTAAAAGCATGAGATTTCATTTTTAGACTTTTGATTAGAAATGAATAGACACTTGGTTCAGAATTTCTAAAAATTTATCCTTAAAGGGGTGAAAATTTGTATAAAGTCCGTAATTTTTAGTCTACAAGCGTGAAACTTCATTCTTAGACTTTTGATTAGAAATAAAAAGACATATTTTAATATTTCTTGGAAATTTACTCATAAAAGGGTGAAATCGGGGATAAAATTTTATATAGATGCTTGTCATATTTGCTACTAGAAACATGAAACTCGATTCTTAGAATATATGAGTGTTTTAGCAATTGTGAAAAATGTAACCGCAAAAGGGTGGAATAAGGGATGAAAGTTTCTATAGAAGTTCATCATTTTTCAACCTAAAAGCATGAAATTTTATTTTTAGATTTTTCATTGGAAATAAATAGACATGTGTTCCAGAATTTCTGAAAAATTTATCCCTAAAGAGCTGAAATAGGAGATGAAATTTTGTATGTACTTCCATTACATTTAAAGCTACAAGCATGAAACTTAATTTTTATTGGAAACAGAGACGTGTTTCAGCATTTCTGAAAAATTTATCTTCAAGCGAGAAGTCCGTCATTTTTGAAGCTACAAACATGAAACTTAAATTTTAGACTTTTGACTAGAAATAAATACACACATGTTTCAGCATTTCTGAAAATTTCATCCCCAAGAGGGTGAAATAGGGAATGGAAGTTTGTCATTTTTGAAGCTAGAAGCATGAAACTTCATTTTTAGACTTTAAATTAGAAATAAATAGGCACGTGTTTTAGCACTTTTAGAAAATGTACCACTAAAAGGGCTAAACAAGGGATGAAAATTTTTATTCAAGTCTGTCATTTTTGGTACTTGAAGCATGAAAATCTATTCTTAGACTTTTGATCGAAAATAAATAAACACAAGCTTCAACATTCCTAAGGAGATGAAATAGGGACTGAACGTTTATACGCAAGTTTTTAGACTTTTGATTAGAAATAAATGACACGTGATTTAAAATTTTTAGTTCTTGAAATGCTCCTAATTCCCTGTTAATAATTTAAATGCCCCAAAAAAGAGATATGGAATTATAAATATAAGCATTTTTCGGTTGTTGAATTGAAAAAAATGTACTGTAGGTCCTTAATAGGGTGTTTTACCTTCATAAGTGATAGCCGATAGGGAAGTACAGAAATCATGGTGTGGAATCCGAAGGTCGTATAATAATTTTTTCGATTGTAAATTCCAAACTAATAACGGGAACGGTTTTTGTGTTTCATCACCACAGACTAGAATCCTAAAATTATAGGAAAAAAACATCGATTTATATTTCTCAATTATAAGGGGGTAGTTAGTTTTTACCTTCCGTCCCCCGAGACCAGCAGGGAATTCAAGAAGCGATCTTCGCCGGCTTTGAATGTTGTAACACAATCACCAGTATCCAAATTCATTAAATTAACATACATACGATTCCGGCTCAATGCAACTAAATGACAATGATCGTGCAGACCAAAATAAGGCATTTTTTGATTCATGACACCTTTCAATTTTGTTAGAAAACTACCATTATTTAAATCGTAAATACGCAATTCACGGCGACATAATACAATGCATTTGAATTGGTCGATTGGTATTAAATTGGTCGGATGGGGGATATTTTTTAAAATTCGCACTTTCTCACATCTATTCAAAAATCAAAGATTAATCCGATAAATATACAGGGTGAGCCAAGAGGATGGCCTGTTTAACGTAGAAGAAGTTCCAATCGATGGAAGTTTCCGCAATTTGGGTTTATCTACCTTTAGAAAATATTTTTGTTAACCCCCGATATATGAAATAGTGCACACTTTTTTATTTTTAATCAAAAAAAAAAGGTCATATTTCCAAAACTATGGCGTTTGAAAAGCTAAAATTTGGAACTATAATAGTACAGAAACTGGATTTTCTACCAAATTTTATAGAATTGAAAAATCTTTCAGTATTTAGCTGTAATATATTTTTCTTTCAGACAATTTTCAAACTGTAATTACTTTCTTATTTCAAATAGAACACCATAGTTTAAGGTTAGAAAAAAATCTTTAACGAACTGTCATAGTGCCTCTATATTCATCTCTAATAATTTTTCAATAATTTTAAATTTTCAGTTCCCTTCTCCTCTACCGCGCTTGAAAGTGCTTAGTGTCTAGTTACCTATGATTTAATAAAGAAATGCATAGTAGGCTTAGCAAAATGACATTAACTGTCACATTTGAGGTTAATTTCAAATATTTTGCATGTTTTTTAGCGATTTCAGCAAAATTTCCATGAAACAAATTAATTTTAATTTAATTAATCATCAATTTCTCCAATTATTTCTCATTTAAAAATCTAAAAATTATTAATTATTTAAATGTCAATTGTAACAATTGAATTGAAAGTTGTTTTGCAAAGCCTTCTATGTTTAAGTATTCGCGTTCAGGAGAAATACTTGGAATTGAAAATCTTCAATTATTGAAGCATTAGAGATGGGTATGGAATGTTATTAAAGTTCGACCTACAATCCAATTATAATACGGTCTGAAAACTGGCTGAAAGAAAAATTAATTTCAGCTAAACCCTGAAACAATTCAATTCTGTAAATTGGCCTAAATTGCGTAATTTTGATCATCTAGTAGGAATAATTATCAATTTTCTAGGGGTAGATAAACAGCTCGTCAATTGAATTAATGGACCACCCTCTTGGCTCACCCTGTACTTGATTGTAGTGTATACTTTTTCACGTCCCAGACGCAGATCTCCTCTTGATTGGTTGAAATACTAACAATAAATTGGTCAGTTGTTGGTAATCTTACAATTAAATTGAAATTCTTCTCGTTTAATATGTTTCCACTACCACTAATATTTTTATTATTATTATTGTTATAGTTATTGAAACTGTTTAATGGTATATAAGACAATACCGGTGGATTTTTTGTTGTATTATAAATTTTTTGTATATTACCATCAATATCATAGTGTAATTGTTTCGTTTTAATTTTATCATCTAAATATTTATAGAAATGTGAATAGAATTGTCTACCATCATAATTTAATATACTAGCATGAATTTCTAAAAAATCTTTCAAAATTCGCGTAAATTGATTCTTGATTTGTTTTATATCTAACAGATTTATATCTTCTAAAATTTGATAACAATTCGAACCGCACACCTTCTCGTATATCCATAATATATCGGATATATAGGGCGAATCTTCAATTTCATTCTTTAAATGATAATATTGAAATGGTAATTCGTCTAATTTCCGACGATTATAGCTGAAAATTCCCTAAAATTAATTAGTTAAAAAATAATTATAATTAAAATTACCAAATTCCTGTGATTATATCTTGTGTAACTAGACGTGCTACCATATTTTTGGGTCGATTCGCCCACCATTTTCCCTATAAAATCCATAAATTATTGATGTAATTAATAATAAATTTGATAAATACGTTATAATAATCGAAAATTGTTTGATGTGCCCATCGCATATGTTCCTTATAACGCGCCTGTACAGCTTGTCTTAACATATTATCCCTCCATTGTACGCCCAGAACACCTCCGGTTAAAGTCCATTGTAGGAACGGTGCTAGATGTTTATTTAAACGCGACCAAGTTAGGCACGCAGGGGCCCAAGGTACTACAAATTATATTACAAATTTATCAATAATATTTACAACTTAAAGATTAATGAACGATTAAAATTAGATGTTACGGAACTGTCAATTGTATTCTATAACTTTCTGGTGGTTTGTAACCATGACAACGCTAGAGATTCGCAATAACCTGTTTTATTTGCATCTCTTTCCAATTACATATATAATGGAATTATAAAGAGTGAGACAGAAGCTGTGCTGGTCTCAATGAGGTACCTAGAGTGCGCTTCCGGTCAAAAAACGTGTCCACTTATGGTGGCAGACATTTTGGTGTCGTTTCAACAGAAACAACACCAACATATCGCCTTCCTTTTCTCAAGCCTTTGTCGACCAAGATTTGAGAAAAGGAGGTCCCAATTGAACGACACTCATAAGTTAGAAAGAGTGAGGACTAACTGTCAAAATTTCCCCATACAAGTATAGGGGATGCGCCCTCTAGGTACCTCATAGGTTGGTTTCAAGCGCTGTCATAGTAACGGGTCGCTAAAAAGTTAGAGAATACGACTATCTGCTTCTAGTTTCGCAACTGCGAAATTTCCGCAAGGTTTAGGAGTTCCGTTTCTGCGCCTTTTTAAGCGGATATGTAACGGAAATCATTAATTTGAGAGAAATATAAATTTAATGAAACTTGAAGGTCTAAAATTGCCAAAATTTAATAACCAATATCTCGCTTGTTTGATAAATTGTAATTGTAATAATCTGAAGACATTTTGAAAAATTCCGATTTTGAATTCTGAGTTACAGAGGCAATTTTGGAGCATATGTTTTTTGCATATTTTTACATTTCTTCTATAATTTTTCAATGATTTCTTCAGAGTTCACAGCAAATTGAAAGAACTTTTCAAATCTCTGAGAATTTCTCTTAGGTTTACTGATTTTTCGAGAAATCGCCAAAGAATTTGAGGGCCTACATTGCTTTTTTGATATTTGAAAAATAGCAATTTTTAATAATCGAATTTTTATTTATCGAATTATTGCAACCAAACATTAGTGCTAGAAAGATCATTTCAAAAATTATCTAAGAGCGGTTTTTATTTGGAAAAATTCTGATTGAACGCTGAGTTACAACCGCCGATTGTGGAGCAGTTCATCAATTTTTCTCAGAATATTCCAAGAGTTTCACCTCGGACTATAAATTCTAATGGAAACAGCTATTTGGAGAGCAATTCAAAACATATTTAAACAATTTATAGAAAACTACCTGGCGATCACTTTGGCAAAACTTGAGTTGCTCAAAAATGCACATTTCCAACCATGGCGCGATTTTCAAAAATGAGAAACATACAAATGACTCAGAATGGCGCAAGGGTGCTTTCCGCTTGTTTTTTATTGAATTTTTCTCCATTACATTCCAGAATAAATGCGATATACTTTTAAATATTCTAGAATAAAATGAAGAGAAACGACAGTATCAATGCTGGAAGGATCCTCGAGTCATTTTGTATCATTTGAAGTGTAACTCGTTTTTGAAAAGAATTACATGCTCAAAATCGAGTGTTTTGTGAGTAACTTTCCAAAATTTTGCTAAAATGAGCTCCAGAGATTCTTCTAAAAATCTAAAAATCTAAAAAGTTTTGATTCAAGACCAAATGTAACTGAGGAATTTGGTCTAAAAAATCAACAAATTTCCAATAAAGTTTCCTCAGAAGTTTAGTTTTAGTTCAGAAAATTTTAGAGTAAGTTTGAAGGTGAAAGTAAAGAAAACTCCACTCTACAAACTGTGAAATTAAGAAATAAATGCCAGTTTTCTTCCAACTTTTTCCATCCACATCATAATTTAGATGTTCAAGAGTGTACAAAAGTCATTTATAATCGGAAAATAATGACTTCCTTCATATTAATTTTATTTATTCATACAAACATTGTTGACAAAAGATTAACATCTTGAAATTTCCGGTCTAATTAATTAATTGAACAAAAAAACGATACTAGAATACCTAATCATGGAATTTTTGTTTTGATATAAGAAGACAATGAATTTTCTCCACTGCATTCTAGAATAAATGCGAATTACTTGTACACATTTCAAAATAAAATTTAGCCATTCTCGAGTCATTCTAAGTCATTTGATGTATGCAACTCGTTTTTGAAAATGATCAGAAATAGGATTGTTTTCTGGCCAACTCCACAATAAACTATAAAGTTTAAATTTTGCCCAAAAGAGCTCCTGAGATACTCCTATAAACTTTGAAATATTTTTCGAATAGCTCTCCAAAATTACGGCAATTGATTTCCGAAATGAATCACTCGGTATTGGAAACTAAATGGCTCAGAAAATTTCCGGTAAGCTTCTGTTTCTGTTCCGTAACGTTTCTAATTAAAACGGCTCGATTTTCACCTTGCATAGAAACTAAACTAATAGAATTTTAAGTATTCTTACCATAAGTAGTAGAACTGTGGAAATTCTCATCGAGTGCCAAAAGATCGATCATTTCCGAATCGGTAATTCCATGTTTTGTGCTTGTAATTATAGCTAGAGCATGTTGGACTTGAACAACGCCTAGAATCGTCTCTAATTCTTCCAACATAAGACTCAATTGATCATTAACATGACCTTTAGGAACAATATCATGCTCTTTATCTGCCCACCACGATGTCTGCCATGCTAAAACCTACAATTTTTTTTTTAAATAATAATAAACTTTCTATCAGAAGAAATTTTTGTTATACTTTCGAATATAAAGGAAGAGTGCATTCTTGGACTGATTTGAAGACACAGTCTTGTATTTTCGAATTAATACTATGATTATATTGCATAACACTAGACATTAATATACCTTTAGCTTCATTCTCACCCAATAATGGCATTTTAATAAAATTCGTTTTATTTGTGACTTTCTTCAATAGATTCTGATAGAAATCGCTATCCTCTGATACAGAGAGTATTAATTTTATATTATCAGGCAATTTAATCGGTAACCATTCAATTGAACGTGTACTATAATTTCGAACTTGATCTAAACCATCTAACAACACAATCAATGGTCTTTGTAAACAACTAGCCGCTAACAGATTTGGAAGGATCTTCTCGTAAGTTTCTAAATTCTGAAATTGATATAATCGAAAATATCACAAATCCAACAGCCGTACTCTCTAACTTTCTAACGATTCGTTACCATAACTACTCTAAATATTTACAGTTAGAGAATACCGCTGGAAATCCGATAAACTTACATGTGTACAATGGCATTTATGTCCATACGTTAGAATCGAGCATTGATTGGTTATCGAACTTAATAATTGTTCAATCGTACTAGATTGTGCACTGATACCGACAAATCTAGTGATAAGAAACGCATCCGGTAGCCATTGTTGGCAACATTGGGCAATCCGAGCCAATAATGTAGTCTTACCACAACCACCAGGACCGTACAAAACTAACGGTTGATTTTTATCATTACCACTACTGATAATATAAGTTTTGATTTCGTTAATTGTCTTCTCACGATTTATACTACATTGGGCCGCTTTCTGACAGAAACTCGTCTGTTGATTCAACTCTTCAAACAATTGTAATTCAATTCCATAGCTCGGTTGTAGCATTGTGCGTGTTTGATGTTCATCGATTATCGAATCAATCATTTCGATTAGTAATTTTTGTAAATGTTGTTGAATTTGTTCGATATATTGTTGATGTTCTGCTAATTCCAAATTTAAACCACCTTCGACGAATTTCACCGGGATCCGTACTATGTGTTTCTCAGTTAATTGATTCTGATACACAGATCGATTATTTTTTTGAAGTAGAAGAGTAGAATTTTGTGCCCGGCCGAAAGTTTACGCAATAGAAACCGAATTTCGGCCTTTATTATGCTTCTATCTCTACTCAGTAAATGAATAATTTGCTCTGAGAAAAAGGTTATTAGAGATAGAACAGAAACGGCAACAAAACGAAAAAAAATCAATACCAAAACAACTGTTCTGCCGAAACTCACCGCAACTTTCGGCCCAGCACTAGTAAAATTTTCGACTTACTCTGAGATCTTTTTGTAGCGTATTGAGTCGCCGGTGTAGTTCCGCCTCTCCGGGGCTCAAATTATCCGGCGTTTTCACCGTAGGTATATAGACGCGGTTCATCCAAATACAACGTTTGGCCAGTTCTTGGCTCATAAAGACCGTATTGTGGACTTCTTGTTCGACGACAGTCGTTAAATAGGTGTCGCGTAATTCTTGTGTGAATACCGTGATTAAAACGGCCAACATTCTATCGATTTCCGTGCGCCATTCTTCGAAGGCCCGTTCGCGTTCTTCTGGTGATGTTTCTTTAAAGCCGGGTATGTGATATGAGATTGGTTGTAAGCGGTAGCAAGGTGGTTGTGCATCGCTATCCAATTGGTACCATTTCGATAGCAGCGTTTGGGCCGATTGATTTTCAACACTGTTCATGGCCATTTTAAAATCGGCACTCTCTATTGTTATCGGTAATAATGGGGTGCCTAGAGAGTTATTCAAAAATAATACAGGGATAATATAAGCGACTTCCATTTGGCGTGTCAATTCGCCTATACACAATTCGGGGAATTCATGGTCTTGTTGTTTCTCCAATAGAGTCTTCCAATGCAAATCGACAATGTGTAATTCGTAACCTTTACTTCGACAATGGGCACGTAATTCCGGATAAACAATATTGTGTAAAGCGCCCTTTTCCACACAACAATCTACAAGAATCAACGAAATAATCACAATAATTCCGTATATTTCGATTGTAGATACCTTGAGAATCGGCTGCACAAACATAAATAACAATCTTACGGGTACGCGTTGCGGTTTTGGTGAACGCAATACGGCCCATTATCAGATTTTGTAAATTCTCCGATAGCGCAGCCACCTCATTCGGTACATAACCATCGGCCGATCTATCGAAACCTTTGGGACTTTGTGTACCAGGTGGGGAGCTCAAAGACATCGAATCCGCTGCGAAATTGAAAGCAAACATTTCAACCCCTACGATTTCACTCAATCGGGATACAGTTACCCTTATATTAAGGGTAAAAAGAGGAGGATTTGAAGGTTTATGAAATTCGGCTGACCTGATATACTCGAAGCTGCTACACCTTTAAGCACTTTAGATAAATTCGGTTTGCGTTGATCATTAACCCCCAAAGTTGCTGTTGTTGTTGTTATTGTTGGTGTTGTTGTGGTAGTTTGTAATGGTGGTTGGCCGGCCGTACTGGGCTCCAAAATCACCCCCGAATGCGGTGTTACATGATTCAATAAAGTCTGTTGTTTCTCCGATGGTAAACTGGCGCGTACCTGATAACTACCAGACCTTCAAGATGGCAAAAATGAAAACAATTACATAATCCCCTAGTGAAATTCAATTCCTATTGTTCTAGTGTGTGTGTTTTAGTAAACATACATCGGAAATAGGTCACGTTTCATAGTACTACTACTATTGTAGTAGTCCTTTGTTTTGACGTCACAACTATGACGCAAAACTTGTGTAAAGCATGCATCAGTGATGACCCAGTTGCATCCCACAGATATAGGAGAGTGAAAATATATATATGTATATATTTTTCCACCCCTATCTAGAACAATATAATTGATTTTCAGAGCCTCGAAGTTGACTTGAAACAAATGTCTTCGTCCTTGTCCTAATAATTTTAATTTATTCTAAAGATAATTGAAACAATACTCGTTCGAATTAATCGATCATTACTAGTGTGAATTAAACGGATTTTTATTTATTAAGTGGAGATTTACTGCGATTTCATCATAACAATCCAGTGGGAGTCAAAATAGGTAGAGACAGGCGAGTAGCACAAAGAGTTAAAATTGATATAGTGACGCATATCATTATTAATATACAATATTGTTTGCTATAGTTATTAAACACACACTCTATTTAGATAAACAAAATAGTATTGGATAGAACCAGACTGTAGCCTTATCAGTTATCAATAATATAATTAATTGTATAAAATCATCAATTAGCGAGCAGAGATTAATTAATTAAACAACAGATGTTTTATAATGTTGGTTATTAGAAGACTTACTCTTCAGATCTTTGGGACATATTGTCCTTATCCTTATGGGCCTGACCACTGCTGCACGA
Organism: Hycleus phaleratus; assembly: GCA_013841185.1. Lineage (NCBI taxonomy): Eukaryota > Metazoa > Arthropoda > Insecta > Coleoptera > Meloidae > Hycleus > Hycleus phaleratus. The sequence goes on from JACDRP010000137.1 coordinate 14,834, forward strand.
ATTCCCCATGATGTCTTCTTTGCCCAATTCTTTACTCAATTATAATTTTGACCACCAACACCACCAATCACTAATCATCTTCCTAACTAATTCGATAAAGGAGCACTATTGTAGACATTTCTTGCTTGTCTCTCCTTCTATTTACATGTTTATTATTAATTTGGTACAGATCTAAAGTAGCGAGAGAGTATTGTTAAAGAGGAATGATTTAGATTTCTAGTTTGTTTATTTAAATTAAGTCACATAGCACACATACACACAACCACAGCACATCAAACATTATAGAGTACGATTTGATCGAATTTAATGTTGTAATTGTCGGCGTAGTAGTCGTAGTATTAGTCGGTTGTTGCATGATGTCTGTCTTTTTGATGTTGTCTATTTAATACATAATACTCTAACTTATATATATAGAAAGAGTGGGCAATAATCAATGCCAGAATCCTGGGTTTAGATGTGGGAAACAGGCAAGCGCCGTTTCCAGTGACGTCAAACTGACGCTCGCATACATTTATACAATACACACATATTTTGGTATACACCGGGATATATAGAGAGCGTCGCGACGCAGCCAAATATATAACACACAACCGACCACTTGTAATTTATAATGCAGAGAAGATGATAATTTCACGTCATACAACGAGAATTATAACTTTACTCTTAATATAAACGCCACAGATCAGAGTTATTGCAAAATTCATTCTCTTCCAAAATAGCAACAAATCGTGTTATAGTCGGCTTGTTTAAAATCCATCAACTTGACCAGTTGTCCAATCAGCGGCTCTATAACGCGTGTTCCACTTAAACGGTCCTAGCTCTTATGGAAACACATTTGACGAAATTATTTTCAAGAAATTTGAGTTCCTCAACTCATCGGAAAATTGATCAAATCACACATTTTTCTCCATTACACATTAGAATCAATTTGACCAAAATGGGAAAAATTAATGTTAGAAGCATTGAGTGTTGCTCGTTTATCGCCACGATTTTTTGACCAACTTGTCGAGTTACCTAGACTGAATTTTGCTCAAATAAATTCTTTAAATATTTGTCAAATCGCTCGATGGACATTTGACCAGCGATTTGAAAAATAGGAGAGTTCTGGTGATCGTTTTAACACAATTTGAGTTCCTTAGCTCGTCGGAAAATTGATCAAATTTGTTCCAAATGAAAAAAATCAATGTTAGGAGCATCTTTGAGTCGTTTTTGACCAACTTCTCGAGCTACATAGGCTGAATTTTGCTCTGAAATTCTTTTAATTTTTGTCAAATCGCTTATCAAGTAGATGTTGTTTTAAGAGCAATCAGCAGTCACCGCCTATTCGGTGCGAAATTTACCAAAATTTCAGTTCAAATGATTAAAACACCTTGAAAGAGCATTTCAAGGTGTATATAACGATTTTTTTTCCAAATTCGAATGCCATTTTGAGTTATTGAAAGAAATGTTAGAGTATCTTTTTTCCCACTTTTATACAATTTTCTATATTTTCCTTCATGACTTGGTCAATATTATTTATTTTGCATTTCTAGAAAGCAAATTAAAAGCGCTGCCAAGATTTTCCGAATGCAATGTTAGTTTTACGGAAAATCGATGGAAACTTTGAAGTTTTGCTCGCATTTCTTGGGAAAAATCTTTCGCATGGCCGGAAAACGCCTAAAACTTGTATCTACATGGACTTTGGTATCGAGCAGGAGTTTTTCTTGTGGCTTTTCCGGCCATGCGAACAATTTTCTCTCCAATAGAATATACAATTCGGAAAGTAGACGAAATTGTCAATGAAACGATACTGGTTTAATTACAAAACAATTTAAAGTGAGAGTGAAAGTTGAAAATTTTCCACTAGGAATGTCGATTAAATTTCCACAACTCAAATTTTGGAAAACTGCCCAATATTTATCTATATGTAGGCTTTCAAATGAGATGTGGTTCAGTTCTCTACGTTTGTTCCCAGGATATTGGAGCGAAATTTTTAAGTTTTCATCGATTTTCTGAAAAACTAACGCTGCAATTGGAAAATCTCTGAAACTTGGAAAGCGCTTCCAATTTGCTATGCTTTGTGTGAATATTATTGCAAAATAAGCAATATTATGGAAGAAAATATAAATTGTAAAAAAACATGCTCTATTTCTTTTTGCAACTCAAATTGCATTCGAATTTGGAAAAATAAAATACTCTTTCAAATTTCGTTCAAATCATTTAAATTCGTTGGAGAATAACTGAGAAGTTTTAGAATAAACATTGGCAATTTTCGCACCCAAAATCATCGATGCTTGCCCTTAAATAGTCCTAGTTGATGAACTATTTGACAAAATATTTTAAGGATTTATAGGAGGATCCTTGGAGATCATTTTAGCAAAATTTGAGCCCCGTAGCACATCAAAAAATTGGCAAAAAATTCTCACTTTAGAAAATGTTGGGATTTTTGAAACTGAGCTCGAGATTTTTTCAAGTTTCTCTATTCCATTCTAGAATTAACGCGAAATAAAATCTGAGTCATCTTTTGACAAACTTTCCGATGAGTTACATCATTCAAATTTTGCTCAAATGATCTCTTTAGAATACCAGGTGTTTCTCTAAGATCTAGGACTATTTAAGTGAAACGGGCGGTATAAAAATGCTAGTAAACTGGAACTAACAGGTAAATAATTGAATAAAATCGCTAGAAATCCGACAACAGCCTTTATTTCTAACAATACACGTGCTTACAAAATAACAAAATCGTTTCCTATTATTCTAAAATTAATAGGGCTTCTTTACCATCAATCTTCCTATCTTTACCGTGTACCAATGTAAAATCACGTTTCAACGACGCGAACAATACATCAGTAATTAAGAAAATTTGTGCAATTGCAAACGCTAGAGTCACACCGAAATAGAAATTCGCATTTGCTGAATTCAAATAGATCCACAAATACCACAAAATCGGCCCCAAGATTGATGTTATTAAAAATATACACCCGACTAAGAAGCCTTGTTGCGAGAAATGGAATAAATGCAGGAAACACGGTAATAAACTTAAAATATAACCGATATCGCCCAAACACGGATACGATTTGAATATTGTGATTAAAAATAATAAAGCGAATGTTAATAAGAATGGATCTTTACGGAATTTAATCGATAACGGTATTAGATACAAGATTGTTGCGTTAATTTGAAACGAATAGATGAACAAATTGCGGAAATGATCGAACATCTCTGTAAAGAAATACCAAAACAAACCGATATTCGGTTGCAAATCGGGCACGGTTAAAATAAATCCATAAACATTATCCAAATAATCACAACTACGTTGTAATTGATACGAATAATTATTGAAGATTAATAAACCGAAACAATAAATAATACCGCTCAAAACGGCTTTCAATTTGTTTTGATAAATCATTATAAAACTTATCAATAATGGTACTATCAATATAACCGGATAGAATGAGATTAACGTACAATAAATCAACGGAAGCGTTGCTATAATTGCATTACCATAAACTAAACCGTACAAAAATAGCGTTATAAAAAAATTATGGAATACCATTGTCGACATACCGACACAATTTAATATCGTATACGGATTAAAAAGGAATGCTGCCACAACATAAACCGGTGAATTAACATAATTATAACAATTCAAATGATATTCTTTGATATTCGCCGCATACTTAATCTTATTCTCTTCTTGATTAACATAGAGAAGGAACATATACTGTCGTATTACAAAATATAACAGAATACTTGTCAGCAAATCAACAATAATAAAAATCAATTCAATCGGTAATCGGCCATAATCAATTAACTGTCTGTAGAGAAACATTGATAATGGTGTTTCATGTAATAAATCACCATCATATGGATTTATACCTTTCGATTGTAAATGTAAGCCTTCTAATACACGTTTCCATGAATTTAACGGCGTTGATACTTCGATATGATTCGCAATTATCGATTGATATCTTGATGATGTAATCCAATAACGTATACAAACACCAGCTATATACATTAAAATAATTGTCCATCTACTATAATGCTGTTTCGTTAACATTATTTATTATTTTTTAAAATTTTTCTCTAATTTGTAAATTGAGAAAAATACGCCCAAAACTAGGGTTATGTTTGCCGATTTTTGACATATCTAACCACGGTAACCTCAATATTTCACTCAGTGGTGCCACATTTTCTATCAGGACAATTATCGATATTATTCTATAATTAATTAAAAAACCTCCAATTAGTTGAATAATAGAATAATAATAGAGAAATATTAATAAAATCGATTATTATATCGAAATATTGAAAATTCTACATAATTGTGCGAATTATGATTGTGTCTAAGGTTACGCCTAATTTTGGAACATTTTCCATAATTNTTACGCCTAATTTTCGGAACATTTTCCATAATTATTAATTTTTCAGTTAACTAATGAGTCGATTCTATTTCCAAATATCGGTTTTCAATTTTCAGATGAGACTAATTTCGATTTAATTCCACTAAATCGTTAAAGCTCTACAGGTGTTCGAAATTCGGCGTTATTTGATCGCGCAAGCGCGCCATTATGGCGGCTATTTCAAAACGAACTTTACGATCCAGTTTTATCAAAATGGAGCAATATTTGAATCGAGTTTATCTATTGAAATCACCAATTATGACCTTCAAAATTGTTTTTACGTTCGATAACCATAATGTCCTTTTGAAATTGTTTATCTGATATGATAAATTAAATAAAATCCTTGTCTAAATTTTCAATTGATCAGTCTAGATAATGCATCAGCAATGCTAAAATTAACGATTATTGTCTTTGTGCTGGTTCAATCGATTGATTGTGCCAAAATTTTGGGCATTTTCGGCCATGCAGCCGCCAGTCATACGTCCCTCGGTAAAGTATTGTTGAAGAATTTGGCTTTACGCGGCCACAATGTGACGATGGTCAGTTCGTTTCCATTGGAAACAAAACTGGAAAATTACCGCGATATTGAAGTACCGGAATTACTGGACGATATGAAACGTAAATTCAATTTAACTTATTTTAAATAAACTAATCATTGATGATGTTGTAGAAAGGCAAATGATGTATTTCGAGAAGACTAAAGGGTTCGGTCCGTTGAAAAATATGACGGTTTACCATACAGAATTGTTGTTTCGAAACCCCAAAGTCCAGGATTTATTGAAATCGAACGAAACTTTCGATTTAATAATTAACGATTATTTTTTTAATGAAGCCACATGGATTTTCGGCCATATTTATAAAGCTCCAATAATCCTAATATCATCGGGTGGAAATCTATTTATTTTCAATCATTTAATTGGAAATACGTCACCTTACTCTTATGTACCGATATCGAGTTTTCCTTGTAGTGATGATATTCCATTTAATTTCCGAATCTTATCGTCATTAGTCCACTGGTCATTTTATCTAATAATTATGGATTTATGGCAAGCACAGCATGAAATTTTGAAAAAATACTTCAACAATCCACCAACGACCGAAGAATTATCGGAAAACGTCGCCCTAGTTTTATCAAATTCACATTTCAGTATTGAAACACCACGGCCTTATACGCCGAATATCATACCGGTGGGTGGTTTCCACGTCCAAACACCTGAACCTTTACCCAAGGCAAGTTTTACTTAAATCCCTACGATAAAACGGTAATTTGGAAAATTCTAGGATCTAAAAATATTCCTCGACGGTGCTACCGAGGGTGTTATCTTCTTCAGCTTAGGTAGTCAGATTAAAACGTCTAATTTAAAACCGGAAACCGTTCAGCACCTGTTGAAGGCTTTCAGTCGTGTCAAACTGAAAGTTCTATTGAAATATGAGACTGATAATCCGCCTGAAATTCCGGATAATGTTCAATTACTCAAATGGATTCCACAAACTGGAGTTTTAAGTTGATTTAAAAAACCATTAATTATTCTATTGTATAACGAAATTATTGCAGACCATCCGAATGTAAAACTCTTTATCACTCATGGTGGTTTATTGAGCATGATTGAAGCCATCCATTTTGCCGTACCGATGATTTGTATAGCGGTCCATTCGGATCAACCGACAAATGCTGAGTTTATAAAAAGCCGTCATCTGGGCCGTACAATCTTCTTAGACGATTTGAACGAGGATAATTTCTATGAAATGTTGGACGATTTAATCACGAATCGGGAATATGAAGAGAATATCGGACGTTTTTCGAGTTTATTACGAAATCAAGCGGTACCGCCGTTAGAGAATGCGATTTATTGGGTGGAACATGTTATCAAATACGGTGGGGCGCCCCATTTAAAACCGTTCTCTATTAAATTGCCTTGGTATAAATATTTTATGGTTGATGTTATTGCTGTTTGTGTTCTAGGATTGTGGATAATCTTCAAGATTTTGAAGGTAATTATTGTTACAATAATTAGGAAAATTGTTAGAAGTTTCAAGGCAAAAACTGAATAAAATCTACAATTAGGTTTGGATATTTTGTGTTAAAATCTATAGGCTTTTATTTGTGAAAGTGTCGATGATAGCGTTTTAAAAAAGTTTAACTCACCTTATATAGTCACAATTATTGTTAAATATGGGGAATTAGCAGTTCTTCAAATCTCCAAAATTTGGAAGTCCTAGGATAGGATTTAGTAGTATTTTAATAATTCCTAAAATTAAAAAAAATCGAATTAATTTTTATTAATCGAAACTAAATCACTCTTGAACATTCTCTTTAGATTCTAATTTTATTGTGTTGTCTTCTTCAATTCTATTATCATTATTGAAATGTTGCGAATTGCTCGATTCTCCCATTACTGTATGATCATACGGTTTATTATCAAAATCCGAACTGGATTCTTCAAATAGAATTGACGGTAATGTTTTCATATCATCAATACTCGGTTTATAATCAATTAATTCAGTCTTAACGTTTGATGATGTTGATAAATCGGATTGATCTAATAGTAGACTTTCCATATTTTCGAAAGAATCCTCAAAATCTGATTCGGAATTTTTCTAGAGACAAAAAAACAGATTAAATAATAAAAATAGAGAAAGTTCCGTTTAATTAAATCATCCAAAAATGTTTAAATAAACACCAGATGGACGTTTAAATCTATCTTTTTGTTTATGAATAGAATATTCAAAATATTTATAGATTATTTTGGCAATGATAGGTACTTTAAAGAATCTATGAGTATCAAAGCCAATTATTTTATATAAACCCAGTTATAATCAGAATAATTAAATCCGTTTATCATTTTATTTTGCAAAATAATTTTACAGAATTTATATCGATTTTCGCTATAAATTCCTACCAAAGAATTTGAATTGTTTTTAGGTAGAATGATTTCCAAAAAATGTTTTGTTACTTTAAGGGTAATCACCTGTGATCGATGATTCGGTGCGTCTAAATTGCCAATGTTTATTTCAAGATTTCTCAGTTATTTGCAAATAGATTTGTTTGATTAAAACGAAATTTGAAGGAGCATTTCAAGTACAATTTTGAGTTAATTAAAGGAAAGAAATTCGAGCATGTTTTCCCTGTTTTTTTACAATTTTTTATATTCTCCTCCATAACGCCATCAATATTACCTATTTTGCAATAAAATCCACAAAGTTTATAGTAAATTAAGAAGGTTTCCTGAAAATCGCGAAAACTTGGTTAAAAGTTGGTCAGTTTTCCAAAATTTTCAATTGTGCAAAATTTTCGGATCTCTGTTTCTGGTTTCGCAACTGCGGAATTTCCGCAAGATTTGGGAACTTTCTGCGCCGTTTCAAGCGGATTTATAACGGTATTTCTTAATATGAAAATAACTTCCCTACCCTCTGGTCGGGGAAGTTAAAAATACGAATTTATCGAACACTTGAAGGTCTAAAGTACATTATTTTCGATGCAATGTCCACGAATTTTAATAATCGATATCTCAATTCCAATTAAATCTGAATCATAGATATCAATTTTGGAGAATGTGTTTATTTCTAATTTTTCCATTTTCTCCTTATAATTTAACAAATATTACCAATTTTTTAATGATTTTCACAGTATGTAGCAAATTGAAAAAGCCCTAACGAAGACATTTTCCAATAAATTTGTTATTTTCCGGGAAATTTGCCAAACTGGGTCTTTTTCTTCAATTCCAAGTTTAAAAAATGCGAATCTTTAATAATCAGAATCCCCCTTGTTTGATGATATATTGTAACGACTTAAACACCGTTAGATACAGCATTTTAAAAAGCATCCGAGGAGTTTTGTTAAAAAAAAATTCGATTGAATTCTGAGTTATAGAGGTCAATTTTGGGGCATGTTTTTTTCTAATTTTTCCATATTTCCCTTATAATGAGCAAATATTCAATGATTTTCTCAGAGTATATGGCTAATTTAGAAAGTTTTTCAGAACTCCAAGAAATTTCTGAATAGATTTGTTAATTTTCTGGGAAATTGTCGGAAACTGGGGGCGTATTCAGGTCTTTTTCTTCGATTCTTTATTGAAAAAATGCTAATTTGGAATAATCGATATCGTCCTTGTTTAATGAGCTATTGTAATAAACACTTAAGAACGTTTTTTATTTTGAAAAATTCCAGTTAAACTTTGAGATACAGAAGGAAATCTTGTATGATTTTCTCACAGTATGTAACAAATTGGAACAATTTGCGGATCTATAAAAAATCCTCCAATAAGTTAGTTAATTTTCCGGGAAATTGATAGAAACTGGAGGGCCTGCATTACATTTTTTTCTTCAATTCGGTGCCAAAACAAATCAATTTTCAATAATCGATATCTGCCTTGTTAGATTAGAATTAGATTAGATTAATATTAGAAAGAGCATTTTAAGAGTTTTCATTTTGAAAAATTCCAATTGAATCTTGAGTTAACTCTGAGTTATTTCTGGGGAAATCTTGGAGGACGTGTTTTTTTAGAAAAAAATTCATAACTTTCTCACAATTTATAGCAAATTTGAAGGGTTTTTCAAATTTGCCAGTGACATTAGTTTTCCGGAAAATTGATGAAAAGTTGTCAACTTTATTTCAAGTTGTGTTTTTTTTTTTTAATTAATTAATTGTTTATCGTTTCTGTTTCTGTTGTTTCACTTAAAGTAAATCTGTTTCTGTTATAGCACTTCCGTAACATTTCTAAAAATGCTAAACTATTATTTTCACTTATTAAAATTGTTCTGTAATAAAATTGATAGATTTTATAGACAATTTAATTTGCTATAATTGTATCAATAAGATTACAAAATAAGCAATATTGACCATTTTATGGAGGAAAATATAAAAAAAATAAAACAAATACAAAAAAACATACTCTAAAATTTCTTCCTATAACTCAAAATTGTATTCGAATTTGGCAAAATTAAAAACAGGGTGATATACACCCCGAAATGGAACAAACATTTTTGTACACCAACGATTAGTGATTGGCCTGAATAAACAATAGAGATATGCGAAAGAAAACTAACAATACTAATGTATTTAGAATTTAAAACATTTCTAAGACTTGATATTCTAAGAAAATACAACCAGCGACGAGTTTTACTTATTGTAAGTAACAATGTTCTAAATAGAACAGGTAAAAATGACCATTACAACGAAACTTATAAAATCAACCGGTAATTCTTAAGTCGATAACAAAGCAAACACCCCAAAAATATCGCTCTATACCACCAATTATTTAAATTATAATCACCCTTCATAGATTTATAAACCAGTAATTACCAGCCAAATTGTCTTATAGGCGTTTAAGTTAAACGGAATTTATAATTTATTCAATTTTGTGTTTTTTATATTTACCCGTATTTGATTATATGATCGAATCGATGGTATATCCATATGTAGACGACAACAGGAATCATCAAAAATTGCCTCTATTGGTGTTTTACATTCAATATCAGCTCTAGTTTTACCACAAACTTTAAATAACACTTGATTTGTATCCTAGAAAGTTAACAAATATTAAATCTATTATTATAAACGAATATTTCAATTTTACTTCTAAGATATGTTTACGGCAATGTTTAGCTAATGGTAATACTCTTTCACCGCATTTAACACCACCTTCTGTATACGAACATTTGGTAAAATTTGTCGGTTTTGTTGGTAATCCTTCTGTAATCTACCAAAATATAAAATTGTATTATTTTTGATAATATTTTGATAATTATTACTTTAGCTCGTTGGTCGTGTAATTGTTTACTTAATATAGCTTCAATACCGTGGGTTTTATGGTAACGATTATAGGCTTTCAATTTTTTGTATAAACGTTGTTCTTTTGGATTTTCCCTGACTTGGTTGTAAATATTACCTACAATTAGAAATTCAATTAAAAATACTTCTTAAATTTTAAGTTAGTAGTTAATTTCATTAGCCCCTTTTTTCGAGAATCTACGTGGCTGGCTTGTAATAATATTAACCACACCCCCGCCCCCACTCTTATTAGATTTGAAAATTTCAACCCTTATTTAAAACTGTGATCATTTAAAAATCCACACTACTAGTGAACGGTTTGAAAAGTGTACCCAGTGATTGTTCAATTAAGGTAAATTTCCTACAAGACATAAAAAAGACTGCTCAAAATACTCACAACAAGTCTCTTTCTCCCGTTTTAAACTCTGATAATATTTCCGTTTTTTCTCGCGTAATACGTGCTGTAAATGTCGATATTGTTCAATATAGAGCGATTGTAATTTCAATAATTTCTCTTTAGCTATTGATGTTATTTCTTCGGCTGTATACACATTAGTATGTCTACAAAAATTATCGATTATTTCGAATAAAAACGACCAAAATTAGTGATTACTTTAATACATCTTCTTGTTCAGAATCGATACTCTCATCATCGGAACTATCATTGTGATAATCATGCCATACTGTGGCTAAAGTTGCAGCATCCACATCACTATCAGATTCGCTACAAAAATCTAAAATATTACTACACGATGAATTACTAACGTTATTAGCGTCTATATCGCCTAAAATATAACAATTAAATTTCGGTGTTTGCTTAAATTATTATAATTACGGAAAGGATTTAGACTTCTTGTAGTCTTCAATTCGGCCGGTTCGTCGGCGCGTTCGAAATCGTCCGATTGACTCGACGGTAGGGCTCGATTTTTCGGTTTCTTCACATAATGGCCCAATGAATACAGGAGAACTTCGGCGGTTTGCGGCGGTGGATATCGCGAATTTTGACGATTCTTCGTCAATGTCGTCTTAACGGCATGTTCGTTACAATAACTACAATTCGATTGATCAATTTTATAAATAATCGATAGATTAATCTACCTGATGTCTTTCTTTTCGATTTTCGGCGCTGGTAATTGGCAACGTTTCCCATTGCTGGCGTACACATACGAACATTGTTTATACGGCGCATTTTTGTCTTGTAAAATGTGTTTTAAACAATATTTATAACCGTCTAAAGTTAATTGTGTACATTCGTAGGTTTCGTAGGCGCATTGTTTTTTATTTTTGATTTCCAACTCTAATTCTGCACGTAACGCCGCCACATCTTTATCATTTTTATCGACAGAAATCGGTTTTGTTTTAATTAACTGTTTCTCTGATGACTGTTGCATCCTACAATTATAATTAGAAAATTAAATTAAAGTTTATTTGTTTAGAGAAAGGAAAATACTTCGTTTTGGAAAAACCCGTAAACAAATCAAGGTTATGTGGCGAATTTGCGCCATCTTTAAAATTGTTGTCAATGATAGGAACTAATTGTAGCCTATTATAGTTAAAATCTTCCAATTTTTTTTTTTAATTTAAATTTCTTTACAATTATCCGATTTTTATTGTAGCGTTCGGTTTTAATTTGTCGTTGTTAGATGTTGGTTGTTTAAAATTAGGATATTGTTGTTTATTAGGCTGCAATTAGTCGATTGTGAAATATTTTGACACGCGATAGTGGCGCCACTACCGGAACTGGATCGTCGCCATATTTACTATTGATCAGTTGTGTGTTTGTGTTATGTTTTTGGTGATTTTTTAATTAATTTGAAGCGAAAAACGATTAAATCTAAATCGTAATAAACAATTTTAAACAAATCCCATTTAAAATCGTCTCAAATATTGTGATATATAGGCTATAAGAGTATAAATAAGGCATTAGAATTATTAATCTAGATCTGATTTTGTGTAATAGAGTTGGTCGGCCATCACACGTTTAAGTGGAATAACATCAATTCCTTGTGTGTTAGAATTTATTGAATTTATTTTTTTTTTGTAAATTTTCGCTTACTCGGCTGAAAAGAAATTCGGAAAAAATTGCAAAATAGCAAAGAACTACCTCGCTACGTTATTGAAACATTTCGATCCAAATTGAAGAACAAAACCCCATACAGATAACCTAAGATAAGTTATAAAATTAAGAGAAAACTATACTGATTTACCTGTTAAAGAAACTAGGGGAATTCTACGTTAAAATTAATTTATACACATTTTATATTCTAATCGTTATTCTAGTGACGTAACACAAATTCCCCGATTGTTTTCTTTACGTTTAAAAAAAATTGATATATTAATTAAAAAGATTGTGAAATAGTGACATTCAATTAGATTGTCGTTCGAAATTCGAATTTATTGATAACAGAGGAACGTGCGTATATTTTGATGAGATTATTGTAATTGTGACGGCGATAATGATGCAGTCCTTTTTACGTTTCTAGTTAATTCGATGAACTTTTGCAAATGATTCGGAATTTCACCATATTGTCTTTTAGCGACATCTGTATCGCCCCAATCGCGAATCGTCGTGTTATCCTTGTTCTAAATTATTATTATCAGTGTTGTAAATGGCTACTACTAATAGTAATAATAATAGTAATAGCAACAGTTCTGATAGATGGTATTTTACGAAAGAACAATTGGATCAGACACCGTCGAGGAAAGCCGGATATGATAGTTTTAAAGAATTATCATACAGGCAACAAACGGCGAATTTTATCCAAGATATGGGACAACGGCTCAAAGTGTAAATAATTTTTTTCTAAAACAAAACAACGGATAATTATCTCGATTTTTCTGTGTGTATGTTCAATAGCATGCTATATTTGAAATTATTCCGAAAATCGTAGAATTAAACAATTTACAACGGATAATTCGCGTTAAATACGCGCCCCCTTTCTAGATTCCCCGATATTTACAGAAAACCAAATAATTATTTTTCAGGTTTCTTTCAGTTTATTATTTTTCATCAGTTAACATCAGTTGTAATTTCTTCAAATTAAACCAATTGGATTTCAGATTTATTTTTGTATAACATCCATCAATTGTATTTTCTTATAATTTGAAACAAAAAAGATAAATAAAATTCATTTTATTATTAAACAGATGTCTTATATTTATTGATTTAAATTTTCATTTATTCATTTTTATTTTGGTTCAAACTACCAACAGAAACTTGAACCCCTTACGATTCATTTGATTTACCACAATGTGGTATAATATTGATAAGCTTTTATCATTACACCAATTTATCAGTTTCGATGCACTATTTGCATATATCCATCTATACACACTGGAGATAATTGTCTATTTATTTATAATTAATTTAATAGACATTGAATTTATTTATTTTTAGTTCACAATTATGTATCAATACGGCAATTGTATATATGCATCGTTTCTATGTATTCCATTCATTTACGCAATTCCCATGGCATCAGATGGCTGCGGCGGCATTATTTTTAGCTGCAAAAGTCGAAGAACAACCGAGAAAACTAGAATATGTTATACGTGTGGCAAATATGTGTAGAAATAATAAAGATACAAATATTGATGTCACCTCAGAACGTTATGTAGCACAATCACAAGATTTAGTATTTAATGAGAATGTTTTATTACAAACATTAGGCTTTGATGTTGCCATCGATCATCCCCATACACATGTTGTACGATGTTGTCATCTAGTTAGAGCTAGTAAAGATTTAGCTCAAACCTCCTATTTCTTGGCTAGCAATAGGTAATTTTTAAATCGATTTGTTAGATTTTCATTCTAATTCTATTGAATTTTTAGTTTACATCTAACCACGATGTGCCTGCAATACAAGCCGACTGTAGTTGCTTGTTTCTGTATACATTTAGCATGTAAATGGTCTAGTTGGGAAATTCCGTTATCAACAGAAAAGAAAGAATGGTTCTTATATGTTGATCCAACTGTAACAGCGGAATTATTACAACAATTAACACAAGAATTTTTAGTAATATTTGAAAGTTGTCCATCACGTTTAAAAGAGAAAATTATGACAATTGGTGATAATGGTATGCAAAATACTTCACCAGCTATATTAAATTCACCATTTGTAAGTATAATTGTTGGCAATTTACAAATTTTGCTATGGTCAAGTGTGAATTTTAGGATATTGATCCACAAAAGAAAGTGAATCCTGAACAAAAAGATACACATTCACATCGATCACAACATGACAAATCAGGTATTTATTACCATTTCTATTGATTTATTTTTTAATTATTTGTAATTTCAGAGAGTGATTCGCATAAACATAGAACATCTAAGCCACATGATCCGAATACAGTCAATCAATTGCAAAGAGAACGTGAATATCGCGAGAAGAAAGAACGTGAAAAACTTGCACAACAACAACATAATATGAAATTACCACCGGGTCAATCAAATGAACAACGAATATCGCATGGTGGTAATATCGGCAGTCATCATCATCGGCCGTCTCTTGATCCTAAATTAAAACAACAACATTCTAGACAACAACCACCATTAAATAATAATAGTGGACAGCATTCATCATCAAATCGTATTGAATCTAGAGAACCTAGAGATATATTACGTGAAGCTTCACGAGATTCGCCATTTGGTATAGCTACCAAAGACTTTAATAGAGATGGACATAATAGTAATAATAATAAAGATTCCATAAGGGATCAATTACGTAACAATATTAGTAGTAGTAGTAGTAGTAGTAATAATAGTGATAAAGATATCCAAAAACGTGATTACCTCTTAAAAACTAATGTTAGTGAAACAAATCTAAAGAATTATGATAATACAAGACTAAATAATTATAATGGTGATAAACGTTCGATTGGTGGATCATCACATAAAATTGATCCAAATAAAGTTCCAATAAAACACGAAACTGTACGTAGACATGATGATAAAACATTTATAAAACCGGAAAGTGATTCTAAAAAACATTCAAGTGTTAATAGTGTTTATAACATTAATAAAACTATAAACTCTACCTCGCAACAATCACAACAACAACAAAAAGTTAAATCGCCTTTCTCTATAGATACAATAACGTCATCATCATCATCATCATCATCATCATCAAAATCCGTCCCCAAAATCAATATTAATCAACAACAACAACAACAAAATAGTCTTGTGAAACATCACCACCATCAACAACACCATCATCATAATGGAAATAATTCGTATAGTTTACCGTTATTGGAAACGATAAAAGATGAGGTTCATGTGAAAGAGGAAGTGCCTACATTACCGCCACAATTACAATCTACCCCACAACAACAACAACAACAGATAAAAAGACCAAGTTTATTTTCACCACAAAAAAGTCCAGATGATCATAAAACTATATTATCGCAACAACAACAACAAGAATCACCGGATACAAAACGTACAAGAAGTTATTCATCATCAAGTAGTGAACCGGAATTACGACCTGTTATGAAGAAAATCGATCAAATTCAAGGTTTTGAGAATTTAATGCGTGATTCATCAATTGGTATAAATAAATTAGGACAAGTACCAGATATTATTACACCAATTAATGATAAACAACAACAACAACAAGAGAAAATTGATAATTTACCAGTATATTCGAAAGAAATGAAACCACCAGATCTTATACCACCATTAGTGAATGATAATAATATGATTATGGTGGCGATGACAACAACAATACCAACAACAACAACAATAGTACCAACAATAAGCCAACCTATTGTTAATGGAATTGAAACAAATCCAATGCTTATTAGTAATTTATTAAAAGAAGCAAGTGTGATGCAACAATCGGTTGTTTCAACTATTACAACAAATAATTTGAATATTAATACAGCAACAACAACAACACCTATTCCTGCTACTGCTGGACCAGAAGCTTTAATGTCTAAACAAATTGATATTCAACAATTACAACAACAACAACAACAAGAACAAATAAGTGAACATAAAGAAAAAGAACATCATCATCATAAAAGTAAAAAGAAGAATAAAGAGAAACATAAGCATAAAGATAAGAATCGCGAGGAGAAAGAGAAGAAGAAGAAACATAAAGATAAAGATAAAGAGAAACATAAACACAAACATGAAACAAATAATGAAATTGCTGAACCAATCAAAATTAAAATACAGAAAGATAAAATTCATCCTATACCATCATCGTCGTCATCATCAACAACAAATCCAACAATAAATAAACCTCCACAACCAGCAATGCCATTAAAAATTAAAATACCAAAAGACGTTATAAAGACTGAAAGTGGTTTAAAAATTAAAATACCCAAAGAAAAAATTAATAATTGTAATAATAGTAATAACAGTAATAATAATGAAATTGGAAGTGGTAATATGAATAATAATAATAATAGAAAACGGGAAAGAGAACGTAATTCACCAATTGAAACAGGATTATCACAACAACCACCATCAAAACTACCACGTTTAAGTAATAATAATCATCATCATCACCATCCTCATCATCATAATCACCATAAAGAATCAAAACAAAATGGAAGGCATTCTTATAATAAGGTAAGCTATAATCAAAATAAAAACGGATCAACAATGCAACAATTACTGCAATCACAACAACAACAACGTTATCATGGTAATACAACAATCAAAAATGGTAGTGGTGTACAAACATCACATATGTATTCACAACAACAACAATATTATTATCCAGGTGTACAAATACCGACAAATATGGCAATTCCACCACCACCACCACCACCACAAACAACAACAACACCCCAACAACAAACATATTTATATCCTGATGGACAAATGTATACACAATTTTATAATACATATATGTATCCACCTGAAATGTACCATCATCAACCACCATTACCGCCTGGTAATAATCCACCATTACCAATGGATGCACCACCTGACATTCCACCACCTCCACCACCTGAATAGATTAACAAATAAACAAACACAAAAAAAAATGAGAAAATTCGAAAATTATTCAAAAAAAAAACTGTGATCGATCTATACTACTAGCTAGAAATTGAGAGCATTTTTAGTTTTTATTTTGTTTAATTTGGCATTATTTGCAATTAGGATAAAGTGCAATTAAATTGTTGGTTTTTGAGAATTGTTGATTTAATGAATGTTTATTTTTGATTTAAAATAAGTTCCTTATATTAAGTTGCAATTTAATCGAAATAATCGTTTAAATTGTTGGGTTTTTAGTAATTTGTATTTTTTTAATTGTGATTCAATTTTAAAATTTTCTTTTATAATTAAATTAGTATTTTTAACAAACAAAATATTTATTTTGTGTGTGTTTAAATAAACGCATTTTAGATACTGTAGATATTAACGAAAAATATATTGTTTCGTTTGTTATTATTATTTTTCTTTAACTGTTTAGACATTTGTTTTATTTGATTCTAATTCTTCTTTTTTATTGTTATGATTTCTGCAATTTAGAAATATTGTTGCAATTTCGCCTTGTACATTATTTAGTTTTAGCACTTAATTAAAACGTTTCTTTAATCTTAACACACTTTTATTTATACAGACTTGATCGATATTTGTGCATGAATTTTACTATTCTCCAACTCAACTTTTACAAAAAACAAAAAAAAAAAACAAACAACCAGTGATGAAATTTTCGGAAATTAAACAATTAATTGTAATTTGGATTAATTAACCAAAAAGATCTGTAAGTATAGCTTTCGATGAATAAAAATGAATGTTGTGATTAATTCGTTTTTTCTCATTGTTTTCTGTTGTGTTGAACGCTCTTGGTTAATAATAAAATTACAATTGAGTTGTTCTTAATAAAATTGCTGTATATTTGTTTTGTACGCTTGTGTGTTTACTGAATGGTTTTGTTTTGATGACTTTTCCAGATGACACAACTGGCTGATGGCGATCACACAACATCGATACATAAATTGGCCGAATCAAAGTATCTCAACAAGAATACATCTTCCTAAATTTAGAAATTCAATTTTGTAATCGTTTACGTTTATTTGGAGGGTTTATTCGATTATAGTTTTGATTTATGTAAACATATTGTAATGGCTGATTGCAATACTGTTGGATTTTTTGTTAGTTTGTCACTTTTTATACTGATTAATTCGATGATTTGTTAATAAATTGATGAAAATTGATTGGATTTGTTTGTTTCGATATTGCAGTCGGGTCATTTTCTTTTGACGGTGCCAATTTGTAGAAATAATACAAATTTTGATTTCACCCACGATTCCGTTGTTGGTATTAAAATATTTCTCTAATATTTGTTATTATTACTATAATTAAATGTAATTTGGACTGAGAATTGTATACATGGGTACGAATTTAAAAATCAATATTTTAATAATCCACTTGTACATAATATATGATAATCCACATTTAATCGTTTAAAATATTTATTTAAGTATTTATTATTTTTGTTATTATTAATAATAAATCTTGTATAAAGGTATAAATATATTGAAAAATATAGCAAATAATTGCACACTATTTACTTTAAACGAAACAAATAAGCTAAATTGATTAATTGTATTAGAAGAGATCTTCTAGATTCAAAAAAATAATTTATGCCTTAAGCTAACTCATACATACCACGATATTATCAAAAAATAATTCAAATTCTACTATTTTGTTCGTTTAACTCTATTACGAATTGATTTTTTGCTGCTATATTTGTATTATTTATAGAAAACGACTGCCATACAAGAAAATTATTTCTTTTTCAATTGATTCGAGATACAATAATGCAACCAAAAAATTGAAATGTTAATCGAGTAATTAACGAGTACTTATAGATAATGTACTGTAATAAAATTCTTAATTACTATAATAACAGCAACAATAAAGACACAATTGAAATTGTTATCTGTTCGTCTCATCAGTGTCAATAAAGTTTTCAAAAACTGGCGATTCTATTTGATTTTAATCCTGCAATCGAAAATTAAACTCGATTTTGAATAACGCGCCATTATTCAACCACAACCAATCAGGTAGCGATTTACTAACAAACCTAACCTCTTTTATAGAATTTGGATTTAATTATAAAATTTCATAATAATCTAAAGAATATTTCCGTAAACTTACCGTAGTTTTTCCGTTCTGTTGAACATCTCAACGATACTGATATCACTGTAATGTTCAAAGAGCGATAATTAGTCAAGTAAACTAAACAACATCGTTGTCAAATTAACAATTTTGCTGCAATTCACGAATTTCACATTTCTATTTAAGAAAATATCCAGCAATACAGTACAGAATCTCGAAAATTGGCTGAATCTAATTTCAATATAAATAGAATCAACGAAATTTCTAATAGATTATAGAATTTTATTGAAAATTCTAATGTGGCAACGTTGTTGACACTTGACACGTCATTCTTGACGTGTTTACGATATGTCAGCGGTTTAGGTTAAGTCCGTCAAAATTTAGTAATTTTTCTTAAAAAAATAATGTTTTGATTATAATTCAACAAATTTGTTTCAATAACACAAGTTAATAACATGTAAATTACGATAATTAAAAACAAAATGGGTACTTCGATTAGTAAAAATTTGGAATTATCAACGAATGAGTATTTACAAAAGTTCGTTAGTGTGCAGAAAATCTCCCAAAATGATCCGTTTTGGAATCGATTTGTAGCATTCAATATATCGCCACCAATGACGAGGTAATTATAAAAAATACAATTCGATAATTAATCAAAAATTTGGATTGTAGTAACGATCAGTTAGCATTCGAATCGAGAATTGAGAATTTGTGTAATGAATTGTTGAGAAATAATCTAACGTCAGGTAATTTGGGTACAATTATCGATATATTTATAACGAGATCATCGGAATTATCAGTTGCAATAAATACAGATGCGTTAGTTGTTTGATAAATTAAACAAAATCAAAATCTAATTGAAGAATTCTTTATGTTTTAGTAGCTTATTCTCGTGGCAATTATTCAATATATTATTTATAATAAGGTGTGTTTTGAAATATCTAGTTGATACTGTAACCGAAGAACAATTAATCCAACATATTGAATACAACAGTAATGGTACACGATTAGAATTATTTATTAGCTCATTATTTGGAATAATCGTCGATATACCTGTGATAGAACAAACATATGGTATACATTTAGAATCGATAACAATATTATTAATATTATTATCAATACAATTGCATTCGGATAGAAAATATGATCATAGTAATATTTATCATTTAATAATGCGTGGTAGGCATGTAATCCATGCACCTTTATTAATTAAACGTTTATTAATGAATTATATTGAACAAAAACGGCCACCAATTAATTACGGTAATAATTATAATAATAGTGGTCATAGTATTGTTTTGGGGATTGCATCAGAATTATGGTCGATTTTAACATTTAATAGAAAATCAACAATAAATACAACTGAAGATTTCTTAATTAATGAAAATGAATATCAAGAAATACCATTGGCGACACAAAGTTTATTATTAATATTGATACTAGTACACCATTGGACAACCAAAGTTAATCCGTATAGAATTAGTTTATTTTCATGTAGGAATAATGAAGATAATAGTCCGATAGCACCGACAAAATCACCAACGTTATTTAAAATTGATTTTAATGCTTTATATACAACGATATGTCGTAAAGCAACAAATGATACAACAACACTATTGTTATATTTATTATTGCATCGAAACGAATCGTTTAAAGCGTATTTATTGAAACGATTAGATTTAGAACAATTGGTTTGTAATTTATTTATTGATTTTAAAATTATAATAACCGATTTCTTTCTAGATAGTACCGATTTTGAAGACTTTATATAACGCTCCTAATAGTAATTCACATCATATTTATATGTCGCTTATTATTCTGTTGATTTTAAGCGAGGATGATTCATTCAATCGGATCATACACGAAACGGTTAGTTGTCGTTATTTATTAGTAAAATACCGACGAATTTTCAACGTAGGGCGTAACTTGATACAGATTGAGCCAATTGAGTTTTAATTTGGTTTACTCACCCGAATTACGCTTAGAAAATATGTTCAATATTCCGTTAACTCCCCGTATAAAGGGTAGTTATTATTTTAAATGAAATACTAATTTTTGATTAATTACTCGATTCTAGTAATTTTCTTAAATTTTGGTTGAAAGTTTAATATTTTTGAAACTATTGCTACTAAATGATTCAAATTTAGAAGGTAAATAGCCCAAATTGTGTACTTTCGATTGAATTCTGTAGAATTGAATTATCTCTTAGCGTTTAGTTGAAATTGATTTTTCTTTCAGCCGCTTTTGAAACCGTAAAATCTTTCTTATTTCAAATAGAATTCCTTGTTTTTTTACTCGTTTGGATGGATAAAAAAATTCTGTAACGAGCTGTATTAATATTTCCTACATTTATCTAATAAGTTTTCAGTAATTTAATATTTTCAATTTCTACTAATATCTCTCCTGAAAGAAAATACTAAAACATAGAAGGCTTGGCAATATAACTGTCAATTCAATTGTTTTAATTGACTTTTAAATAATCAATAATTTTTAGATTTTTTAAATAAAATACAATAAAAGAAATTGATAAATAATTAAATTAAAATTAATTGGATTCTTTTTTTCATTTAAATTTCCTGAAATTGCTTAAGGAACGCGTAAACTATTTGAAATTAACCTTAATTAAACAGTTGTCATTTTGCTAAGCCTGCTTTGCATTTCTTTATAGATGAATTATTAAATCACAGCCGACTAGATACTAGATATTTTCAGGGAGGAAAGTTATGAAAATTGAAAATTATAAATAACTGAAAAACTATTAGAGATAAGTATAGGGAATGCTAATACAGTTTAATACAGAATTGTTTTCTCTATTCATCCATATAAAAAAATGGTGTTCTATTCAAAATAAAAAAGATATTACGATTTAAAAATTGCCTGAAAGAAGAGTTTGTTACAGCTGAAAGATTATTTAATTCTCTAAGATTTATCCCTTATACCGGGGGTTGATAGAACAAGAAAATAGTTTTCTACATGTACATTAATAGTAAATTTCAGAAACATTAATTAGAACTTTTTATACTTTTAATGGACCATGCTATTGAATCACCTTGTATTTCCTTGGACTATAAATTCGTACTGCCATTATTTAGCGAATAATTAGATGATTTGGGGGATTAAAAGGAGGGTGTTTAGAGATAATTTTAGTAACTTTGGGTCGTCGTAGCTTATTTGAAAATTGATCAAAAACGCCGTTTCTGACCAATTAGCGATTTTCAAAACCGAATTTCACACGTAAAATGACTTGAGAATGCTTTGAACATCGATTATATTCTGGAATATCGTGGAGAAGAATTTAAAAAATATATGTGGAGAGCATCTGAACAATTCTGAGTCATTTTAAATGCGGTTTTTATTTTTGAAAATCACGACATTGTTAGAAATGTTCGTTTTTTGTGCAACTTCACGAGTTACGAGGCCCAAATTTTGCCAAAATGATCTAGGGCCCTTTCTTAAAATATTTTTCCAAAATGCTCGTCAAATAATGGCATTTACGATAAGACTTTATAGTCCAAGTATTCGTATTCTTTATTGAAATTTAAAATTACAACTACGTTATCATTTCGTGATTGATTGAAAACATCTCTGCAAATTACAGAATTTATTTTGTTGTAGAAGTTGCGCAATATCGTCTGGTACACAGAACGCGTTCTAAACGAGATTTCTTTAGGTGGTTTATTAATTTTGATTGTAATCCGAACGGTCCAATACAACATGTTGAAGATGCGCGATAAATATTTGCATACAAATTGTCTAGCTGCTCTGGCAAATATGTCGGCACAATTTCGCGAATTACACCCTTATGTTAGTCAACGTTTAGTATCATTATTTGAAACATTGGCGCGACGCTATCAAAAATTATCAATGAAACTAATGAATGGTAATACAAATAAAGATCATGTTGAATTGAATTTAACATCAACAATACATGATAATGATAGTGATATGGAGCAGGATATTACCGTTTTAGAAGAAGTCTTACGTATGATTTTAGAAATTCTAAATTCATGTCTATCGAATCAATTGGTCAATAATCCAAATTTAGTTTATACGTTATTGTATAATAAACATACTTTTGAAAGTTTTAAAGACAATACGGCATTTCAAGATATTATTTATAATATTGAAATTATTATCAAGTATTTTTCCGATTTATTAAACGATCGTACAAAACAATATGAGGTTGATTCGAATCAGGTATTAAACGTTATACAACAAGGTGCTAAACATTGGCCTAAAGACAAGATTAAGGTACGGTTAAATTATCGATTGATTCTCCAATAATCGGTTTTTTTTTTAACAGAAATTTCCCGATCTTAAGTTCAAGTATGTTGAAGAGGATCAACCGGAAGAATTTTTTATTCCTTATGTTTGGAGTTTAGTAACACAACAATCAATTTTACATTGGACAAACGATAGTGGACATGTATTAACAAGTGTTTGTTAATCTTTGTGAAAATTTCCATTTTTCGTTTAATTGTAATAATAATAATTAATTTCTGTTATTTGATTCAAATGTTTATTGTCATTATCATTAATATATTATTACCACTTCTATAACTAGTGAATTTAAATCGAAATTGAAATTACCGCCATTAATTTTCCAATTACGCCATCTTAACGGACAAATATTACTAATCATCACTAGATGTTGCCATATGTAAAACTTCCAGCAAGTCTACTAAATAAATATTCTACAAGATAATTGTAATTATAAAATAATTACCGATACCGATATTTGTATCAATAGTTTATAAAGTATAACTATATCAATAAATTTTATTTTAATCAATTTGCTATCAAAATTTAGTATAATCACGAAGCTAATTTGGCAACGTGTGATTGTCATTGTGATTTTTGACAGAGTGACAAGCGAATTTACAAAACACAATTGTAATCAAATTATTTGAAGAAAAACTGAAGCAATGGTTACAATTTTGAATAATTACCACCCCAGTGTGACTAATGATTGGGTGAATTCAGCCCACAGTACCGGGGTAAGTATTGTGTAAAAATTAAAAGTTAGGTTATAATCCGGTAATTTTGCAGACTTCGATTATGGCAGCAGAATTCGATGGTGGTGTTGTTATAGGTGCCGATTCGCGTACAACAACAGGGTAATAATCCACAAATCTACAATAACTCCTCTATATTTCCCCAATTTTAGGGCTTATATCGCAAATCGAGTGACCGATAAATTAACGAAAGTCACTGATTATATCTACTGTTGTCGATCGGGGTCGGCCGCCGATACCCAAGCTATTGCCGATATTGTCGCCTATCACCTCAATTTCCATGGGTAAATCCAATTAAATTAGAATTCTAATAAGATTTATAATTGTGTGTTTTTTATTAGAATGGAATTGGGTGAAGAACCACTGGTAGAGACCGGCGCCGCTATATTCCGCGAGTTATGTTACAGTTATCGCGATTCATTGATGGCTGGTATTCTAGTCGCCGGTTGGGATAAACGCAAGGGTGGTCAAGTCTATTCGATACCAATCGGTGGTATGTGTGTCCGTCAATCGGTGTCTATCGGTGGATCCGGTTCTAGTTACGTTTACGGTTATGTTGATGCCAATTATAAGCCGAAAATGTCACAAGAAGACTGCGTTAAATTCATCTTAAATAGTAAATTCTTCTTTGATTATACAATTCGAGATTAATTGAATTATTTTTGTAGCTTTGGCGTTGGCTATGTCTAGAGATGGATCATCGGGCGGTGTGGTTCGTATCGGTATCATTTCAGAGAAAGGAATCGAACGTCGAGTGTTTAAAGGTGACGATTTACCAAAATTCTATGAGGGATAATTTAAATTGCCCGTATTAAATTCGTTTATTTGTAAAATGGTGTTTTGATAATGAAAATCTAAAAAGAAATCGATTACACAATTTTTATTCGTGTGTACTGATTTATGATTTATATAAAAATTCCTCTTATTTAATCCACCACAACGGTAATAGATCTCTTGTTTTTCTTTTGCTCTCTAATTGTCTTCATCAACAGAAATATTTCCATCATCACCATCGTTCTCGCCTTCACTATAAACTTGTCCTTCTTCCTGCTCTTCTTCATCGTCATCACCGGCAACTTCGGCATTTTCTAATTCAGCACGTTCCATCTGTCTGACCAATTCAGCTTCATCGGTAGCGGTCACGACTTTCGGCTATTAAAAATTAATCAATTGATAGAAATTTGAAACAATTATTAGAATAATTACAGCCATTTGAACGTTGAAAACGCCACCCAATTCAGTGATAGTAGACCGAATTTTATCGATAGCGTCATTTAGGACTTTTAGACCGTCTTGTTTTTCCGGAGTTGATGTGGTCATTACTGTAATAAATGGTTAGTTTATTTAAAAAAATTATTATTTAAATATTACCATAAAGAGGGGGTGCAATTAAATTAATTTTAATTGGAAGTTCATCGGTTGATAGTGATAATCCAGCACTTAGTGCTTGTTTAACAGCATCAATTCCTTCATAACCATAACAGGCACATTCAATATCTGCTCGAATTTTGACAGCCTGCGATGTTAATTTCCTTTTAATATTACTTAATAATACTTCCTTTGTGCGATCGTCTAGTTGACATTCAGCTAATATACTTGGATCTCTGTAAATTGTCAATTAGTTTACTTTTAAAGGACAATCACTCAGGTTTAAATGGGCGAAAATTGTCAATGTTTATTTCAAAATTTCTCAAGTATTTTCTAACGGATTAAAATTATTGAAACGGAATTCGAAAGCGCATTTCAAGCTTCATACAACGGTGTTTTTTAATTTTCCAAATTTGAATGCAATTTTCAGTTCCAGAAAGAAATGTTACAGCTTGTTTTTGTTGTATTTTTTACAATCTTTTATATTTTCCTTTATAACGTGGTCAATATTGGTTAATTTGCTATGATATTCACATAATATGTAGCAAATTGAACGCGCTTTCTAAATCTCCAAGAAATTTTCCGATTGCAGTATTAATTTTTCGGCAAATCGACGAAATTTTGGAAATTCGCCCCTATTTGAAAGTTTACATACAGCGTGTTTCACTTAAATGTTCCTAGCTCTAATAGAAACATCCATTATTGGATGAGCGATTTCGAAAATATTTCAAGGATCTATTGGAAAGTTTTAGATCATTTTACTAAAATTTGAACCCCGCAGCTCATCATACTGTGCGAATATCGTTGCAGAGTAAGAGAAAACATGCTCTAATATTTCTTTCTGTAACCCAAAATTTCATTGGAATTTCTAAAAGTAAAAACCAGCATTATATACACTTTGAAATTGGTTGGAAAATAATTGAGAAATTCTGGAATAAACATTAGCAATTTTCGTGCACCGCTCTTCGGATAAACTTACGATACGGCCTGTTTGAAGAAATCGTAAGCACTCGCTTTATTTTTCTTGTATTTCTCTTCAAAATACCATGCGGTTTTTTGATATAACTCCTCCAATTGTTCATCATTTTCATATTTTAATAATTCGGCAACATGTCGTAGAATTGAATTAACAGCTTTCGCTTTAGCAAAGCGTTCTGTACATTTTTCAACATCTTCAGCACTAACACGTCTTTTACTTAAATCAATATAACCTTTCTCTTTATCAACACGTATAACAACAACTGGTTCCGTTTTACCAACACGTATTAATTTATTTATTGAACGTATACGACGTCTTGACAATTCCGATAATAATATCATGCCTTCTATGTTATTATATTCTAATAAATGTACATATGCGCCCATTTCGGCAATTGCCCGCACATTAACCATAACAACATCCTCAACTTCTGGGTATTTCTCTTTGTAAAAACGACAACTCAACGGCATTTTATTCGATTTCTATTAGACAATCCTGAAAAATATGGTACAATTTGAGGTTAATTCGGTACTGAACATTTTTTCGATTATAAGAGACCGGTAATGGTTTCAAATACACTACATTACCTATATATTGAAGAATTCCACGATTTTAAATTGATTAATTAACGAATTTTGCTAATACTTTTAATACATGTGACTGTATAAAAAAGTCTTAAAAGATTTTTGCAGGTAGATTTAGTTATTTTTGTCGTCAACAATTACCAGTACTGACCAATATGTCAAAAATTTCGCTTTATACGTTTCAATTTATTTACAACACTATCTTGTTCTCTTTCTATAAAATACAATAGTAATATAATTTGCTTTCACTCTAACGACGTGTGACAGTTATATTGCGATAATTATCGAGAATGATGCAATACTGGAAATCAGATTGGCAATTATTTTTCCCCTAAATTATACGAGGCGATTTTTTAAGTTTCCATTTTTGCTCAATATTTGTTTTAAATTTGAAGATATTTATAGAAAAGTTAGGAATTTTAAAATATCCAACCTAATTCGTCTCGTTTATCATTCTCTTGTTGATATTCATTGATTTATTATATTTTTATATTTCTAGGAATAATTCTAGGTTGCACTTGGAATCACTCGGTATATTGTTGTGTCTGTAATCACAACAATGTGATTACCATATCGGTTCGTTTTGATAGTTTTTCTTTATTATTTATTATTTTTTCACTGCAGAATTCGTTAAATATAAAAATAATATCGCATTAAATTCCCGAAATAATATTTTTAAATTAATGATAAAAATACAAGTGTTTCCCGTCAATAATTGTAATTATTGAAGAAAATTCTAGTATTTGACAGTTTATAATTCCAGTAGCACAATAGATTATTGATATAATTTAACAGGTATAAGCATATAGAATATTTGTGTTGTCTGATTATACAATGCGTGTGACTTCTTATTGGATATTTCTAGAGACGCGGTAATCGCGCTATCGGTGTTTAGTTAAGATGTCTACAGAAAGTGATTCTAATAAAACACAAAATGTTGATGTAAGTAATTAGAATTAAATTAGAAAAATTAATTTGTTCGATTAATTAGTTGGTTTTGATTCTTATTTTTAATTATAATTTTTTTATTGTAATAATTACAAAATAATCTAATTGGGAACAATATGTGGTGCATTATAATCAACATGGCGTATGTTGATAGTTGGAAAAAGCGGGAAAATCCGTTACGGATGAAAATTGAATTTTTGATTTTGATTTTATTCCAGAAAAATGACGATAATAAAAACGATAAAGAGAATGAAATTGACAAGAAAGAAACAAATCTAGATGAGAGTAAGAAAACGGAAAAGCCGGCTGAAAATAATACGGAAACTAAATCAGTTGAAAATAACGCTGATACATCAAAATCAACAACACAAACGACCTCAACGACAGACTCGAAACAAACTGAAGAAACTGATAAGAGTAAAGATAATGAAAAACAAATTGAATCTGAAAAGAAAGATGCAGAAAGTGGTAAAAAAGAGGAAACATCAACATCAGCCGATAAAGATAAAGATAAAGATAAAGTAGTAAACGATGAAAAACCCAATAAAACCAAGAAAGAGAAAGATGAAACTGAAGGTAGCGGTACTGAGAAAGATGACGAGGATGATGACGATGACGATGAGAAAGATGTACCATTATTGGACCAACCTTTGGAGAAAACTGGGAAACGTGAACGGAAAAACGTACAACGATTCCAAGAGGAATTTGCAACAGATCAAAAAGAAGTAATTAAAAACTAAATTAATTTCTAATAATTACAATTTACCAATTTTAGAACGCTAAAGTGGAAATTCCGAGCGGTTCCGGTGTACCCTTAGGTAGTATTCCCCGTATCGATGCTTCAATATCGCGTTTTAAAAACGACGATATGAAATTATTGCATCGTATTTTATTTAAAACTGTCGGTAAAAATACAATGGTGAAAAAGAATATAAAACGATTCAATGGGTTCGATTTTAAACGTGATTCAGAGGATTATAAAAAGAAAATTGCAACATTACAAAAATACGATTTAAAACAATTAAAATGTATATGTGAAATGTTAGATTTAGTTAAAACAGGAGCCCGAGATGATATTTGTGAACGTATCATGGATTTTTTATTGGAACCGAAAGATTCCGGTAAAGCGGTTGGTGGTGGCCGGCCCAAACGAACAGCAGCCGTACGAGCAAATAATCGAGGTACAATTCAACCACCATCAATAATAAAATAATAATTTAATTAAATATTTTAGGATATATGTCGCATGATAATTATTCGAGTGATGAACGACATAGTGGTAGATCATCGCGCAATAAAGGCGGCCGTTCAAATCTTAAAGACGACAGTTCGAGTCATAGTGATGAAGATTTCGAACCATCAGATGACGGTAGCGATGAGAAATCGTCACGTAAACGAAAACGTGGACGTAAAAATCAATCAGATGATGATGATGATGATGATGACGATATAAGTGATGATTTAGAAAGTGGTAGTTCTGATGATAGTGATGTTTGTAAACTTAATTTATTATTATTAATTTAATTTAATTGAAATTATTTATAGTTTCAAGATGAACCGAAGAATAAACGGAAAAAAACGAAAGCTAATAATAAAACAAAAGGTAAAGGTACAACTGGTAGACGTGGACGTAAACCTGGTACGGCAAAACGTGGACCTAAAACTGGACGTAAACGTAATAAGGAAACATCCGAGGATGAGGAAGAGGAAGAAGAATCCGAACATAAAGAAGAAGAAAATGGTAGTTCTTCAGAGGATGAACCATTGGCTAAGAAAGCTAAAAATACACAACCACCTACAGTAATATTTATTCTTTTATTTAAAAAAATCGATAATTAATCTCTTATTTTAGGACGATGAGATAAAATCTTATGTTAAAGAGATTTTAGAGGGTGCAAATCTGGAACAAATTACAATGAAAACGGTGTGCCAACAAGTGTACGCGCACTATCCTGATTTTGATCTCGCACATAAGAAAGATTTTATTAAAACAACAGTTAAATCAGTAAGTTTTCAAAACTATAAACTTTTTAAACTTAAAATAATTTAAATTTTGCGCCTAAATATTAGCTTCTATTGGTTATTTTACAGACAATTCAAAAATAAAATCTAGAGACGTCAGATTTTGTATTGTTTTCTTGGCGTACTTCTAAAACATTGGTTATTTTGAAATTTTGCGCCATTATAGACAGCCAATTGAAATTTTGTATTTTTAGAATGAATTTTCTGTGTAAATTCACGTCTCTATTATAAAATGTTACATTTCAAAAGGCCCAACGTAATGTTCCAAAAGTCCCTAATAGTTGATGGTTTTAAATTTAAGAAAGAGAGATAGGGGATATTTTCTGTTGGTACAGTTAGTACCAACTCAAAACATTATTTAACTCCTTGTTATTGTCGAAAATCTAGAAACTTTTGAGATATTAAATTGGACAACCTTCTAAAATATTATTCTAAAAGTTTTAATGATTAAAGCCAGGCTTACACAGAAAAAATCACTAAAAACAAGTAACACAGAGTGCTATCACAACAACAAAATATGTCTGGCGTTATTTTTGAGTGGTGTAAACTTGTCTGTAAAATAGCCAATAGGAAACTAGAATTTGGGCGGACAAATTTAAATCGTTCCTGGTTGATAAGTGAAAATCGATTAATTTTCTCATTTTAGCTTATATCGACGTGAATTTATTGAGGATCGTATAGATGATGCAAAATGTAAAATATTACAACCTTCCCCGTGCATGTTGGAGTACAAAGATTGTAATTTTCAACATTATCTGTTTTTTTTTTAATTGTTAATTTATGTTTTATGTGTAATTTTTTTTTCTGAAACTAACTACTCCAATACTTTACAGAATAGCCCAAGATTACGTACATTATTGTAGTAGGTTTTTTATTGATTGATTTTCAAGCGCAAAATGCACTCTCCATATGCCATCATCTAATCGTTATTAAAATTTTGTTTAATTTTATATACAATAATTTTTTTTGTTAATAGGGTTGTGTTTGATAGTAGAATATGTTTAATTTTTTTCCATATATAAAAATTCTAATTATCGTTTTTTATGTTTTATAAAAGAGGCAATTAACAATTTTTTCTATCTACATATAAATATTTCTTAAAAAATTCGTTTTGTAATATATGTATTGCGACTTATGTAAAAAAAAAACGGAAAAATCAAAAGTCACCAGTTTTTTCAAGTGACCGTTTCTCTTCGTACATTCTTTTCTTTATTAATTGATTAAAATGAGAGGAAAACACACATGGAAATTGTAAAGAAATCTATTTTCCTATGGCAAATAATTCGGTGTATTTAACTTTTTTTTTTTTGTTATAATATTAAGAAATGTTTTAATACCAAGTTGTAATGTATTATTTGTTTTATTAAAATATTTCTATAGAGAGCTTTATTGTCAACAGAGGAATTATGCAGAGTAGAATTTAGAATTTATCAATAGAAAAACAATGTAGCAATTTTAAAAAATACAGTTTTTGCTATAGCATTCGTTTCTTTTTTCCTGTTTTGAAAATAACTACGTTTAAACTTGGCGCTTCAATTTTGTAACAAAAAAATTGAATTCCCCAACTCGCAATGTTGCCAGATGAAATAATTAGCGACATTCTTTTTTAAAATATAATCTTACCTATAATTATAAATTATGTCAAATTTAGAAATTGATAATAATTTTAATTAGTTTTATTATTAATATTGAAATTAGGTTTAATTTTGGGTCTCTAAAACGACTCGATAGTGGCGACATCTAGTGTCAATTACCTAATAATTATATAATCTGACAACCTCGCTCTCTTCTCCGCGTGTTACCAACCGTTGAAGATTCTAGTTCAGCGCTGGTCAATTTTCTTGAAATTAAATTGATTAACTCGACTAGAATATCGTTAAAACCATGGTAAATATACTCAATTTCCCTATTATGATCAAATTATTTGGTTAATTATTGAGAATTGATAATTTCCCAAATGTAGACAAAGTTAGGTTATGTCAACATGTGTTCTAACATATTTCTATATTGTAGGCTACAAAAGAAGCAAATCCGGAAAAACCTGGACAAGATTCGCCCCCGATCCACCACATACGTATCACGTTAACGTCACGCAATGTCCGTTCTTTGGAGAAAGTCTGTTCGGACTTGATTGATGCGGCAAAGAAGCAGAAATTGCGGGCTAAAGGGCCCGTACGTATGCCAACGAAAATTTTACGTATTACAACACGGAAAACACCCTGCGGTGAAGGTTCGAAGTCGTGGGATCGTTTCCAGATGAGAATACACAAACGTGTAATTGATTTGCATTCACCGTCTGAAATTGTTAAACAAATTACATCCATCAATATCGAGCCGGGCGTTGAAGTCGAAGTCACAATTGCCGATGCATAAATTTTAAATAATTTTGTACGATTACAAGAATAAACCGACAAAAAAATTGATAATTTTGTTTTAATTAGATTCCCAGTAAAACCGTGTGAAATATCCAGTTAGCTGGGTATAAACAATTGAATCTGTTCGCGATTTTTTTTTTACACAGACTAGATTTTTTAATAATTTTAGTTTGTCAAGGGTAATTGGTAATTGTTAAAAAAAATTAAATCCTTATTTAAAATAATAATTATTAATTATAATTTTGTTAATGTTATCATGGGGCGTGACAGAATTTATTCCATGTTCTATGTATATTAATGACGTAATGTTTTAAATGTTTAGGCCGCCATTTTGTAATCCTCCGCTAATTTCCTCCTCACGGAAAAATAGTCCGTAAAACAATTGATAATTATGGCGAAATTATCGATTATTTACCAACAAATTCAACGATTTTTTCCATATTGAATCCGGAATTTGATAAAATTCCACCAAATTCAAATCGAAATCGATCGATAAAAATGTAGAGCAAGGTGTTGTTTACAGGTTAGTTTCGGAACAGCGTAGTTTAGTCGATTCTAAGCTTAGCCAACTAGCGTTTATTCTGTGTTGTGTATATTGTTTATGGTGTTGGCCCATCCCAGTTCGCTGTGTATGTGTGTGCCGTTTCCATAAATTTTCCCATCGAATTTCCCAAAACGAAAAACGAACAAGGACAATTTTCCGCCGACTTGGATAATCATTTAATGGATCAACCTTCCTGTTGATAAGGTAAGATTTAAATCGAACTGATAACGGATAAAATTTAAATAATTTGGTGGGAAATTCGATCAAGTTACCAAAATCACAGCATACTCCGTTAATTTTTGTATACGTAAATTTACAAGATCAAGCTACCTGTTGTCAATTTGTCAAAATCCTTATCAGATAAGAAATTGTTATTTTTTTGTTTATTCCATATAGAATTGTCTTATTGTGGCCCACTATCTCCTCCCGTTTAAAATTTGTCAGAATTTATTTTTATCACTTTAATATAAAAATAAAAACAATCAATAGAGTTAGTCATAACTCGGCTACTTTGATGATAATTTTGTTAATTCCTTTTGAGTTTTTTTGTTTAGTGTATTTTTTGTTTTCCATCAGGACACACTATTGGTTATTTTTAGATTTGCCCCTAATTAAAATAGGGGTTGAAACACAATTATCGTATAAAAACAAGGTGTGTGCGTATATTATTGGTATTTATTTGATGGTCAAAGAAAGCGATGATCTAATCATTGAATCATTAATTTTGAACATTGAAGAATTTTAAATTAACACAAAAAATGCAGTTATTAAAATAAGTAACTTTAAGTTTCTCAAGTTGGTGAAAAAGTCGTTTTTTGACCCACTCAATTTAATAACCTAAAAATAGGTTTTCTTGTAATTTCACCGACTGAATATTTTTATAAGGAGCACGTATTTCTCGTTGATTAAAAGGAAATACTGTGTTTGTGAAATAATTTTTTCCAAGAAAAATTTATTTTAGATTTTCAGTTGTAGTTGTTCGAGAATATTTTTTGTGATTGTAATAAGTTGATTGAACAGGTAAATCTAGGAAATCAACCTTAAGTCACCCTTGTGGGGGTGTAGACGTAATAGGGGCACAAAATTGTGACAATCTCGGGCTCATGTTAATATTTTTATTAATTTTTATACAATTGCATTTTTCGACAGAGTGATTTTTACAAATTTTATGGATTTGGGTCTAATTTTATCAAGAAATTCTAGCAAAATTGGCAATTTTAACAAATGCTTTTACTATAAAATCGAAGTTCTTTTCCACCGTTTACTCACAAAAATGGATTTCTATAAAATTTAATTAGTTATATTTATCAATTTTTTCTAATTATTTACTAATTGAATTTAAGTATTTCTAGGTTTGTAGTACTTCAACTAAGAAAATTTCCATTCTCGACGGTTGAAAAACATGAAAATCTGCTTGTAAATGTAGGAAAATCGTCAATTTTCCTGCGGCTATAATCGTTTTCCTTACATATAAATTCCATTAATTGATAAATTATAGATTGAAGAAAATTCAGTAAATATTTTGGCGGAAATTTTCTAAACGGGATTCTATTGAAAAATAATTAGATTAATTTTGTAAGACTACAGTCTTCTCTAAATGATTTACAAAAATTGGTTTATAATAAATTTAATTATGAACCCCAATTATTAAATATTTGTAACAGAAAATGTGGCCGTTAATGTGAAAATTTGTCTTTTAACTACGATTTAGAAAGTGAATATTTCCACGAAAATTACCCATTTACCGTCTCGTCTACTTTGAAATACTTTCAAATTATTATTAATGAGTTGAAAAACAGTTATTGACATTTTAAAAATATCTAACCATAATGATATTTGTTTACAATAGAATTGCTATAATAAATAAGATGACCCAGTTTTTTTTCTAATAAAACTCGTTAATTTTGTTAAATTTCGTTAGAATTCCGTTATTCCGAACTTTAAATATAATTCAATTCAATTATGTTCGTATTTTGATATTATTTTTTTTATTAAAGTTCTTCATTCATATCAAAGGTATAGAAAGAATATCATTTTATTATTTTTAACTATTATTAGTGTTGAATGATGCAAGAGATATATTTACAACCGGATGACCTCATAACCTTATCATTTATAAGATGACAGTTAATTTAAAGCGTCTTCTATTAAGAGGATGAAATTTAAAAACACTGATACAAGTGCAAAAAAATTGTCATCAAATTGAATGGAATTTCATAATTGGCCATGAAATATGGAGAGAAAATAATGAAAACCAATTCCATTTAAACACAATGAATTGAAGATAATAACGCTTTGAACAATAATACAATTCAATTTTTATCGTAATTTTTATAATTTTCTCCCATATAGAGAGAATAACCCTTTTGTTATTTATTTTCCAACATAATTTCCTCGTTTGTCATTTCCGTTTTGATTGTATAATTTTCAATGAATAACGATATAATTCCTAAATTGATAATGACATCACATCGTACCAAATAAACATAAATAGAATTTTTCTATTTTAACGCAACAAATCGAATTTGTTTTATCGATAGGAACCACACCTGTTTTCGTTTCCAATATCGTCAAATGTTTGTCTTGTCAACCGTACCTTTGATTACACGAAAACAGGCATGAATAGGAAAATATAAGTAACACCTGTTGGTGTATTTAACGGTCAACGACCGTGACTTTTAAATTATCGATATTAACAAAGAAAAGTGAATCAAATAAAGGGAAACACGGTAATTTTACATCACTTCCATTCCGTTGATGATTTTTTAATGCAACAAAACAAACCGTGTCTGTCGTCTGTCTAAACTTAATTCAAACAACACGCAATCTAGAATTTTAATTTAATTTTTTTGTATGATTTCAGATTCGATTTAGCCGAAAATAATGCCGGGCGAGAAGAAAATGGCTGTTGATAACGATTCATCACCGGCTAAAAGTAAAACATCAACTTTGGGCCGTAGTGGTACTACTATTGCTCATGTAACGATGTTAGATGGTAGTATTCTAGATGTACAAATTGATCGTAAAGCAAAAGGACGTGATTTATTAGATAAAGTATGTGAAGCTATCAATTTGATCGAGAAAGACTATTTCGGTTTGATCTATCCGGATCGACATGACCCTAGAAATTGGCTAGATTTGGATAAACGTATCACTAAATTTCTGAAATGTATTAATTCGTATTGGTTAAAAATATAAAAAAAATTTAATAATTTATTTTTATAGCTGAACCGTGGAAGTTTAATTTCGAAGTGAAATTCTATCCACCGGATCCAGCACAATTACAAGAAGATATAACACGTTATCAATTATGTTTACAAATACGCAACGATATATTGAATAATCGTTTACCATGTTCGTTTGTTACACACGCTCTATTAGGATCATATCTTGTACAATCGGAACTTGGTGATTATGATCCAGAAACAATGGGACGTGATTATTTGAAAGACTTCAAATTTGCACCGAATCAATCGCAAGATCTTGAAGATAAAGTCGTTGAATTACACCGTACTCACAAGTAATTCCAAACTAAAATCAATTGTAATTCAATTCTAATATTTGCTGGTTTTAGGGGACAAACACCAGCCGAAGCTGAATTGCATTATTTAGAGAATGCAAAGAAATTAGCAATGTACGGTGTTGATTTACATCCAGCTAAAGATTCAGAAGGTGTTGATATAATGTTAGGTGTATGTGCCTCTGGTTTATTAATTTATCGTGATCGTCTGCGAATTAATCGTTTTGCATGGCCAAAAATCCTTAAAATTAGTTATAAAAGACATAATTTTTATATAAAAATACGTCCTGGTGAATTTGAACAATTCGAATCGACTATCGGTTTTAAATTAGCTAATCATCGTGCTGCTAAAAAATTATGGAAAACATGCGTTGAACATCATACATTCTTCAGGTAATTTAATTAATTAAAAAAATTCGTATTTAAAATTAATGATAATTAGATTGATGTCGCCGGAGACCAATCAAAAATCGTCGTTATTCCCGAAATTGGGTTCGAAATTCCGCTATTCAGGACGTACACATTACGAAACGAAGAAAACACCAATCGACCGACCAGCACCGCAATTCCAACGATCCTTAACCGGTAAACGATTAGCATCCCGTAGTATGGATCGTAAGTTTTATTGATTTACAATAAAAATAAAATTAAAATTACAAAAATTCTAGCATTAAGTGGTAGTCACCCCGATGATGATTACAATGAAGCAAATAAACGCCATACAATGTCGCATCCACCCGAACATATTCCAGATATCGATAATCAAAGTCCAGCGAAAGTTAAATCGCCGAAAGATAAAAAGGAGAAAAAAGATAAAGATAAGGTAATTTTTTTGATTTTCCCATTTGATTAAAGCCAAATTGTTGATTTATCGATTTTTAATAATAATAACAGCTGACAAGGAAAACTAGCGGTGGATCAGCTTCAATTAGTTCATCTAGTTCGGTCGAAGGATCTTATGAAGCTGAAAAGAATCAGA
This sequence comes from Hycleus phaleratus, assembly GCA_013841185.1. Lineage (NCBI taxonomy): Eukaryota > Metazoa > Arthropoda > Insecta > Coleoptera > Meloidae > Hycleus > Hycleus phaleratus. The sequence continues at coordinate 52,402 of JACDRP010000137.1, forward strand.
AGGTGTTATTTTTTTAATAATTCTTTTAATTCTACTCAATTTATTTTCAGAGCAATGTTTTATTGCCGTCTTGTCTTGGTGCTGTTTGTTTGTTATTTTGGAATTATTATTTCTAAATTTCAAATTAAAAGTAGAATTTTTCCTGAAATTCTTTTAGATTCTTGAATGATAAAATTTCCAATATTCTGTTTAGGAGCTAGTTTGAGTCGAACTTTTGTATTGTTGATTCTAGTTGGAGTGTTATTTTCAACGGTTGCTGTTGCTTCTTTATTGTTTTTTTTTTTTTTATTATTCCAGAAATCGATTTAAATTGTAGCTTTTGCATATTTGCTTTCTGGAGAGAATTGCTTTATTTTTAAATTATTTCAATTTCTGTTCATTTATAATCGTATTTTATTTGTAGGAGAAGAAACCAATTGGAGGTGTTGCTGTATTACCAACAGGTGGTTTATTTGGTAAGAAGAAAGATAAAGATGATAAAGATAAAGAAAATCGTGATGCTAATGCCCAATCACAACAACCAGATCAAAATGGTACTGATATTGATGTTAGTTCTAGTGGTGAAAATGATACACTTCCTAGAAAGGAAAAATCGAAGGTATTTTCTTTTCTTATTGGTAATTTATATAAATTTATGGTAATTGTAGTCGATCGTTTTCGTGTATTATTTTAATGTTGAAATTTAGTGTATTATTATTATTATTTATATCTTAGTTGCATGATTTATTTATTAATTTGCATGTTTGCTTTACAAATTAGAGCCCTGGTTTCATTTTTGGTTCTAAACGTGACAAATCACCGAAAGATAAGAAAGAAAAATTAGCTCTCGCCCAGAAAGAGCCGGAGAAAAAAGATCAACAATCGGAAAAAGGTGGCCCACCAGTTGGTTCACCACAATTACCCGGTTATACAAGAGAATACGATTATAATACATCCGATGAACCACAAAAGAAAAAACCATTTACACCAATTGGTTTCAATTATGAATCGCAAAAATCTCCATCCAGTCCAAGTGGTAAATCAATTGAATCATCTGAACAACAACAACAATCACCAACAACGAAACGTGCAACAGCATTTAATTATGCACCAGGTGATGTTGATAAAGTGAAAAAACGTAGTCCTGGTTTTATTGATCCAAAAATTGATACGGCCGCTTTCTTAGCTGGTGAACAATATATGCATGAAGCACCACTAAAAACTCCAACAGAACCACAAAAACCGATAATTGGAGTACCACCGGTTGTCGCAGCAGCTGCCATTTTAAGTGGTACTAAAAAAACCAAACCAATCAAATTATTTGTTGTAACTGGTAGGAAAGAACCGAAAACTGGTCGTATTGATTTAGAGAATGCTACAGTTGATCTAGTTGAAGCAATACAAAATATTGAGACTGGTTTAATTGATTCAAAATATGGTTTAATTGATCCATCAAACGGTACAATTATTATAACCGATCCGAGTAATGGACAAAAAGAGGTAGTACAAGGCCATATAGATCCTCTAACAAAACAAATAATTATAACATCAGGTGCTGTAATTGATCCTAAATCGGGTAGAAAAGACTCAAATTTAGGACAAATTATTTCAATATCCGGACAACAAACACATCCAATTACAAGTCCATTGGCTTGTACGCCGAAAAAACGTGTAATCAAAATTATTGTTATTACATCGAAGAAAGATCCAAAAACTGGACGTATTGAAATCGAGAAAGGTATAACCGAAAATTTGGATGCTATTCTAGATCCGGTTAGTGGACATATTGATACGAAATATGGCACAATTGATACAATAAATAAAAAAATTATACACAAAGATAAAACTGGAAAAACCCATATACATCCAATTGAAATCGATAATTTAAACCAATTCATTATTAAAGATGGTGTAATTGATCCGAAATCAAATAAAATCGATAATAGTTTAGGACAATTAATTACAATAACAGATGAAGGTGAATCAATTGTACCAATTACAGCAGTAACAGCAAAACGTGACCCAAAAACTGGCCAATTAGATCCAACTGAAGCCCATAAAGAAACAACAAATGGTAAAATCGATAATAAGAAACATTTAATTTTAACCAAATACGGTGGTGTTGATGTGAAAAATCGTAAAATCTTATCGCGTGATCCGCATACCCAGAAAATCGAAGAAAGACCTGTCCAATTCGATGCTCAAGATAATATCATAATATTATCGGGTATAATAAGTCCAAAAACTGGCCAAAAAGACGATAATTTAAGTCAAATTTTACAAATCGGTGGTGAATACGATCAAGAAATCAAAATTACATCAAATGCTGGTAAAACTGATAAAAAAGGTTTAGATCCGAAAAATCTACTACCTAAAGAAGAATCGATCGGTTTATATGATCCCGATACAAATAAAATTTACACAAAATATGGCGTATTCGATCCAATTAATGAAACACTAACGTATTTCGATCCGAAAACCGGTAAAACTGAAGTGAAACAAGGCCAACATTTCGATCCGAATACCGATGAAATGCTATTTAAAGGTTGTATTAATCCGAAAACTGGTAAAATTGATAATAATTTCGGTAGGACAATTAAAGTGGAAGTTAAAAAGGCTAATGTTGATCCTATTGTACGAAATCAACCGGTTTCATTACATGATATTAGTGGTAAAAAACCAATACCGGTATCACCTGTTAAAGTACCACCGGTTGTTTCACGACCGCAAGATAATCGTGTTATTAAATTGTTGGTAATTACAGCAAAGAAAGATCCAAAAACTGGTCATCTAGATATAGAGAATGGTGCAGTTGATCAATCTGTTGGTATTCTACATCCAACTGGTGAAATTGATTCGAAATATGGTTTAATTAATCCAAAAACTGGTACAGTTACTATCACTGATCCGGCTACAAATAAAGAAGAAATTGTACAAGGACAAATTGATCCAATTTCTGGACAAATACAGATTATTAATGGACCGGTAATTGATCCGAAATCGGGTAAAAAAGATAATAATTTAGGGCAAATGATAACAATTGTCGGTGATAATAAGAATGTTGAACAGAAACAACCAATTAAAAATCTATTACCATCACATCCTATACCAAAGAAACGTATCATTAAAGTTTTAGTTATAACAAGCCGTAAAGATCCAAAAACTGGTAAAATTGATACAGAAAAAGGTACAGTAGAGAAATTAACAGCAACCGTTGATCCAATTAGTAATATAATTGAATCGAAATACGGTAAAATCGATCCATTGAACAAAAAATTAATACAAAAAGATAAAACAGGTAAAACGATATTAACACCGATTAATATCGATGAAAATAGCGGACAAATTTATATTAATGATAATATAATTGATCCGAAAACTGGTAAAATTGATCCGAATCTATCGCAAGTTATCAATGTGGTTGATCCACAACATCCGGCAGTTGTTATAACGACAATAACGACAAAGAAAGATCCAAAAACTGGTAAATTTGATTTGAATAATGGACGTCCGGAGACGACAAATGGTAAAATTAATCCGGAAACTGGTGAAATTGTAACAAAACAAGGTACAATTAATTTGAAATTGATGAGAATTACCACACGTGATCCAAAAACTGGTAAAATTCATGAGAGACCTGTACAAATTGATAAAGATGATAATATTATTATCACGGATGGTATAATCAATCCGCAAACTGGTCAAATTGATTCGAATCTAGTACAAATTGTACAAGTTGGTCCGGAAGTTGATCCAGAAATACAAATTACCACATATGTTGGTAAAATTGATAATAAAAAGAATACGATTGATTCAAAGAATGCCGTACCGGATACAACACCGGGTCTTTATGATCCTGATAAAAATCGTATTTATACAAAATATGGTTATTTAGATCCAGTTGAAGATACATTAACAATAATTGATCCGAAAACTGGTAAACAAGATGCACGTCCAGGACATTTAGATTCAAATACTGGCGAATTGATATTTAAAGGTGGTTTTATTAATCCTAAATCCGGAAAAATCGATAAAGATATCGGACGTGCTATGTCTATCCATATAACCGAACCGTTAATTGATTCTGTAACTTCACAACAACCTTTAGAGAAAGAAATTAAACCTCAAGAATTTGTAGCAACACCCCAACAACAAAAATCACCACAAACTATAACCCCATCTCCGATTAAAATAGCAACACCGATTACCGCAAAAGAGGCAATTATACCGAAACGTCGTATTGTTAAAATTATGGTAATTACATCGAAGAAAGATCCAAAAACGAATACTGTCGATATAGAGAATGGTCAAATTGAACATTTAACCGGTATTGTTGATCCAATATCCGGTTTAATTGAAACAAAATATGGACAAATTGATCCAAAAACCGGTACATTAATATCACGCGATACAACTGGTAAAAATGAAATAACAAACGGTAAAGTTGATCCAATAACAGGACAAATTATCATCAATAATGGTCCGGTAATTAATCCACAAACTGGTAAATTAGATAATAATTTCGGACAGATATTTTCAATTGTTGGTTTAAAACAAGCACAAGACCAAAATGCGGCACCATTACCGAAGAAACGTATAATAAAAATAACGGTAATAACGACAAAAATCGATCCAAAAACCGGTAAAATTGATCCAGATAAAGGACAAGTTGAAGAAACAACAGCACTATTAAATCCCGATACAGGTTTAATTGAAACAAAATATGGTTTAATTGATCCGAAGAATGCCAAAATAATAATAAACGATCAAAAATCGGGTAAAATCGATGCTAAATCGGCCCAAATAAACGATAATAATGGCCAAATTATCGTTAGTAGTGGCATTATTGATCCAAAAACAGGCAAAATTGATAATAATTTAGGACAAATCATCAATATAACCGGCTATAATGATCCAATAGTTGAGTTACAAACGATTATAGCCAAGAAAAATCCGAAAACTGGTGAAATTGATATTAATAATGGACAAATGGAGAATACGAAAGCTAAAAAGAATGTAGCAACTGGTGAAATTTTAACAAAATACGGTAAAATTGATTTGAAATTATTACGTTTAATAACAACCGATCCGAAAACTGGTAAAACTCAAACAACACCAATTCAAGTCGATTCAGATGGAAATATTATAATACTATCGAATGTTAAAGATCCAAAAACTGATAGTATCAATCCGGATTTAGCGCAAATTATTAAAATCGGTAAAGAAATCGAACCGGATGTACAAATTGTTAGTTTTATTGGTAAAGTTGATCCAAAAAAGAACACAATAGATACGAAAGGTATTGTACCGGAAATTACACAAGGTTTATACAATCCGAATATCAATAAAATCGATACAAAATATGGCCAAATTGATCCAATTAAAGGTACATTAACGTATACAGATCCGAAAACTGGACGACAAGAAATCAAACAAGGTATAATCGATACAAATACAGGTCAAATATTATTTAAAGGTGGTTATATTAATCCGAAAACTGGTAAAATTGATCCGTATTACGGTAGAATTGTTAACGTTTTAATTAACGAATCACAAATTAACGATAACGGTGAAATTGTTCAAAAGACAAACGATCAATTGAAAATCGATCCGAAAACCAATCAAATTTGGATATTCGATCATCACGATCCAATTAATAAACAGGACATTTATACAACTGGACATATTGATCCAATTACTGGTTATATTATTACAATTTATGGACATTTAGATCCGAAAACTGGCACTATTTCGAAAATAACAAAAATCGATCCGAATCATATAAAAATTGACCAGGAAACTAATCAAATATTAACGAAAACTAACGAAATTGATCAAGAAACAAGTACACCGATCTATACCGTATCGGAAATTGATCAAAAAACAGGCCAAATTTACACAAAATACGGCAAAATTGATCCAAAGACTGGTAAATTAATAATAATTCATCTCTACCATATTACTGATAATGATCCAGATGGTAAGATTCAAGAAATCGATCCGAAAGATTGTCAATTTGATGAGAATACTGGTAAAATTATTAATATAACTACAAAAACTGTCTATATCTATACAATGTTGGATCCTAAAACTGGTAAAATAATACAAGTTGATCCAAACGATCCTTTGGTGAAGAGTTCGAAAACGAAAGTCTCCCAAGTATTGACGTTGTCGGGTGAAATTGATCCAATTACCGGTAAAATCCACACAGAATGGGGACATATCGATCCAAATACTTTGGATATAGATCCGAAAACAGCCCGTCGTGATCCTGTTACAAACGAATTAATTTTAAATTACAGTCAAATTGATCCCAGTCATTTTACCGATTTGAAAGATACGAAAATTAAAGTTAAAACATTTGGTAGAAAGGATGGAGATGGTGGTGATGATGATTCAAATCTATCTAGTGATGATGATTTAGAACAATACGCTACAGAACGTTTACAAGATTTAACGAATCTATCAATACGTAGTCCGAATGATCAACCGAAAACAACAAGTACTCCGGTTATTGTTAAAACAACAACCAAACAAATCGTTACAAAAGATCGGGATGGTCTTACACAAAATATTGAAGAACGCGTCGAAGATGGACGTACCGGTGAAATTACTGTCTCTAAACAAATTAATAAGGTAAGTTTTGTTTGATTTATTTAAAAGAAAATCATTGATAGTAGTCGAAACGAATAGACGTGAATCTATTTTGTATTTCAGTTACATAAAATTTCCATTGTATTATTTATATTTTGTTTGTTTATCTCAATTTTTATCCAATTTGTTGAATAATTTTCCAAATAACTGGGAATTTCCAGAAACAATAAGTTATTATTGTTATTAATTAATTATAATTTTGTTGATTTATTTTTTTATTTTTGATTATTTTGGTTTTTTTTGTGTTTGTTTTTATTTTCTAACAACACAAAATAAAGGCTGATGCACCGATTGATGATGGTAAATCACCGTTTATTACGGCCCGTGCTGTAACAACACGTACGGCAACAACACATGAAGATTTAGGTACAAATGCACGTACACAACAATTGGAAGAGAAAACTGTGGCGCATTCAATGACATCAAGTGCAACAAGACAGGAACAACGTACGGTTACACAGGAAGTAAAAACAACAAGTACTGTTGTTAGCGGAGATCAGGTTATTATTTTTATTTATTTTTTATTTTTTTGTCAAATTTTCGATTTATTCATTAAAAACGCGATTCTAATATAAAAAAAAAACCATTAATTATTTGTGATTTAATTAATTTCAATGTATTTAATTGTGCATTTGGATGTTGTGCATGGCTTTTATAGTTGGGCAGACGAGATAGTATTAGCTCGACTAGTTCAAATGATTCAGGCACACCAATTGATCCACCAGACGATCCAAATCATCCATATTATAAAAGTTCAGTTTATAAGGTAAGTAGCTTTATTTAATCATTTTTATATAGAATGATTGTGGAATGGAAGCATGTAATTTGATTGTTTACAGCTTTTCTCGATCATAATCTAATTGTTTATTTCTTTTTAAAGGCAATTAGTACATCTTTTTCGATACGATGTCCGAAAAATGCCAGAATTTACAATTCGATTTCTAATTTGTTTTGTTGTGCAATGGATTTTCGTGATTCGAACGAAATTAAAAAGAGCTTTTGAGGAGCAGGGGATGACCGGTTCCGTTTTTGAAAATTTTGATTTATTTTTGAGTTATAGTGGAAAACGTGAAAGCTCTTTTTGGTAGAAATTTCTTATAATTATCAATATTTTCGTTATAATTTCGACAATATTGTTTATTTTGCAATGAAATTGCACATTTTAAGAAATTTTCTACTGTGTTCGATGTCTCATTTAAAAATTTATCCAATACATGACAAAGAAGGATTCTAATTTCGGAAAATTAGAAATAATTTTCCAAAAAAGTAGTGATATAGTTGAAAATTATTTTCACACATTAAACTCAGCTATTTTCTAACTAAACTTACAACAATTCAGAGCGTTACATTAACTTTTCGATAATTGTTGAGTTTGTTGGGAAATTCTTTCAAAAATTTTGGAAAATCCACCAAAAACGGAATTAAAAACAGCAATTTCCGGTTTGGAAAATTTTGATTAATTTTTGAGTTACAGTGGCAAATGTGGAATCATTTTTTCGTAGAAATTTCTTATGATTTTCTATATTTTCCCTAATAACGCCCCTAATATTGTTTATTCTGCAACGAAATTGTAGTTTTTGTTAGGAAATTGAAAGCTGTTTTCAAATCTGCAAGAAAATTTCCAATAAATCTGTTGGTTTTCCAGAAAATTGATAAAAAAGTGGAAACGAGAAGTTCCACAATGAAAGATGATAGTTGTTCGATATCTCGTATAAAAGTTTTTCCAAAAATTTTTGAAAATTAGAAGTTACCAAAATTTTCCAAACAATACGGTAATATTCGGAATACGGTAATATTATTGGAAATTTTCTTACAAATTTGGAAAGTGCTCTCAATTTTCCATCAAAATGGGCAATTTCATTGCAAAATAAACAATATTGCCTAAATTATAAGGGAAAATGTAGACAATTATAAGACATCTGTACCAAAAAGGGCTTTACGTTTTCCACTAGAATTTAAAAATTAATCAAAATTTTCTAAAACGGAACAGGTCATCTCGTGCTCCTCAAAAAGCTTTTTCTAATTAGCTCGTCCTTAGGGCTATGACAACTAAAAATATATTTTTGGAAAGACAATTTCTTGGAGAGTTTAGCGGCACTTTTCACTTTGGAAATTCAAACATAATCTTCAATTATAGACAAAAATTTTGCAGAGGTGTATTTCACATTTTTTTGAATATTTTCCTTACAACTTTGCAATGAAATTATAGATTTTGATAGAAAATTGGAAGCGCTTTTCAAATATTTAAGAAATTTGCCGATTGGTTTTCCGGAAAATTAATTAAAACGTGAAAATATGTTTTTAAACTTATAGAAACAAGTGACATTTTGTTATAAAGAACATCCAAAGGTACTTTACTTGTGGTACTTTAGGAAACCAATTTTTGAAAATTGACCGAATTCGCGAAAAACCTACCAAAAAAAAAATAGTTATTTTGCAACGAAAATTACACAATAGGTCGATAAATGGATGAAGAGTTTTTCGCGAAATTCGGTGAATTTTCAAAAATGCGTTTCCTAAAGTACCACAAGTTGTAGTTAATTGAACGCTTCTACAAGTATGAAACTGGAAATTTTCATTTGATCGAGTTTTCCGGAAAACTCCGGAATAATCGGAATATTTCTTGCTTCAAATTAGTATACGTTTCAATTAGAAATAATTTTGGTTAAATTATGGAGGAAATTTTCAAAAATTATCAAAAAAACAGTTTCAAGACTTCGAATTATATTAAAATTTTCCAAAACAAAGTCTCGTTAGATGCGCCCGGAAATGATCTCAAAAAATATTTTTACTCATCATAACTATAAACTACGTTCATCGTATCAATGAGATGTACTTTGGCCTCTTAAAATTCAATTTCTATTTATTTTTTTCACAATTAGGATGACATTCCTGGTGGAATTGTACATACTGAAAGTATTGTCTATAGTGGCGATCCAACAATTCAACAAACAACAACCACAACAAATGTACCAGTTGTTGCGACTGAAGCTCGTAAAGTCCATTTAGCATCGGATGATGGCAATTATAGTGCAACTGGTGAAATTGTCAGTTCACAAACTATAAGTTCGAAAACAAGAACAGTAGAAACAATCACAGTAATTATTTTCTATAATAGAATTTAAATATATTTTTAATTATTCGCTTTGTAGTATAAAACTGAACGTGATGGTGTAGTCGAGACTAGAGTCGAACAGAAAATCACAATCCAATCGGATGGTGATCCAATCGATCATGATAGAGCATTAGCTGAAGCTATACAAGAGGCAACTGCAATGAATCCAGATATGACTGTTGAGAAAATCGAAATACAACAACAAACTACACAACCTTAAAGTAATTTAATTATTTGCTTTTGCTATTAATATTTATTCGTGTCCGTTTTGGGAAAGAATCTACAAGCCTTTTGTGAATATTAAACAATATGTATTTTAATTTTCGATATTATTAATTAATTAATTAATTAATTGTAAGCCACTTTTATATTTTAATTGCAGAATATTTTCTTGCTTGGTGTATGGTTGCTTTATTTTTCTATAGTTTTAATTAAGGATAATTTTGATATTGTGGCAAGAATTGGTAGAGTTCTTCGGTAAAAGTGCTTGATGGAGGAGCTAAATTTAAATGTGTTCAAAAAATATACGCAAAATCTATATAATAATAATAATAAACATAGCGCTACATTCCATAATTACACACAATAAAGAAATTATTTAAAAATATACTTGAAATAATTATGGATATTATTAATATTAATAATATTATAATAATGTATTTGTTGTGTATTTTAGAAATTTTATGTATTGTTTGACAAACAAAGATATGCAAGCAAGCTACACAATCTATATCTCTCTATAGATCTATATAGATATATTTATAATTTAAATAAATTGGGGCCCAAATCTTGAAAGTCCATTACAGTGACAATAACATTAAACAAGAAAATTTATTAGTCACTATAAAATATGAATGTTGCTTTATTGAATGTGTATTACCATGACGTTATCAAAAATCGGTCCCTATTCTCCAATATTGTTTTAATTTCTTCTTGATTTAAGTAAATTACAAAAATAAGGTAAATAATTAACTGGGAACATTTGCCTTGCATTTTTTAATAATGGAAAATGGTTTAGCTTCGTTCGTTTATTTCCAACCTTACCCAATTTCTTAACTCTCAAATAGTTTAGTTTTTAGTATTTTTTTATAATCGACAACTCATATAGTAATATATTGTTTAAATATAGTATTATTTTATAAATTAACTACGTGTTTTTAAAAGAAAATAATTACAATTATCTCGAATGTTATTTTATTTTATTCAATATATATGTATATACCTAAGGTTATTCGCTTTAATTTTAAATCGATTGATTGCAGCTATTAACTTTACAGTTGTTTTATGTATTGTTTAATTTTTTATTTAATTAAATATATTTTAGAAATAGTTGGGATTTTGAAATTGGCGCCTCTTCACAAAATGGAGCCTCACCTGTGTTTTTAGTGATTTGAAATTTGCGCCCAAATGCTAGCTTCCCATTGGCTACTTTACACTCGAAAAATGCCAGGGGACTGGATTTTGAAGTTTTGATAGTATCCGGTATAATATTCAAATTTACCGCAAAAATGCCCAGTTTTTGTTTCTAGTAACTTGTGTGTAAACTAGTTTAAAAATAGCGTATCAACCTTGAAATAAAATTCGCTAACTAAAAATTACTTGATTATTGAATTTAATTCAATTAATTATACTAAAATTGCGACTATTTCGGATAAATAGAGAATTTTAAATGTTGAAATAATCGGTAATTAGTAAATTTAGTGAGAGTCGGTTGGTATTAGTGTTGTTCAGTTGGTAGAATTACATTTCAAAATTTGAAAATTCGGCCACAAATTCCAGTGTTTATCGATGATTGACTCGAATTGGACGAAAAATTGTTGGTTTTCTATGAAATAACGTGGGTTTTGGTTGAAATCGGCCCAATTTGGCGATTCATTCGGGTTAGTTTACAATTAATTTTTATGGTTTCCTGCATTATCGATCAGCACCGGTCGTCGGCTTGGGTCAAGGTCGCAATTTGAAAAAAAAGCGAGGTCATTTCAGTTCACCTGGAGGATTGTTTTGAATCGGTTCATAAGTGCAGTTGTACCTGATTTAATTAGTTATGTGGTAGATAAATACTCGATGATTACTAATTAAAATAACGAAACGAATGTAAGTATTTCGATTAAAAATGATTTGTGTTTTTGTTGTGTACAAACAATGGCTCTGCCATGTCATGCAGATATTAACCTTTCTCTTTTCGTTTTAATTGCGTCGCTAATTAAGTCGTTTGATTTTCTAGTGACTGATACAAGACTGGTAATAGCTGTTCATATTTTTCTATTTTAACAATTTCCGTAACGATGTCCATGTTGAATGCCGAGGCCCAGATCCGCTTCTTGATCCAATGGTTTCACGAATGGAGCGATCTACAAAGATCCGATTTCGTACCAATATTAGCCGATAAATACGCCAATAAGGCGTACGTTAATGGTATCGTTAACGGTATATCGAACGTTAATTGTCGCGATAAACCGATGTCGCTGTTCGAGTGCAGAGTAATTTCGTTATAAAGAATTGGATTAGTTGAAAATTTGTGCCATTTCCAGGTCAAATTGTTCCTCGAATGGTTCCCCAAATGGACGGCCGAACAAAAGGAGAGCTTCTTCAAACAAATCACGGAAATCGATACGAATTTCACGGAGAAATTGAACGAAGAACTCCAAAATGGGGTCGTTAACAACCATAACGAAACCGAGAATGGCGGCAATGAAACTGCAGCTGTGGAGGATTGAATTCTGCATTTAATCTCGAAAAAAGTATTTTATTTTTTAATTAAAAAGAATTAATATATTTTCTGTTTTCTGCATTATCATAGTTTATATTGTGATATTTAACTAATTTTCTTTCTACCTTCAATATACAGGTTTGTGATAAATACTGATACAAATTCAATTAATTTTATTAAATATTCAAATAACAAAAAATTATACTAAAATTACGGTTTTTCCAATAAATACTAAAACAAAATGTAGACTAGTAAGATTTTATTGTTGTGAAACTATAAATTCCTCCTATCTTAACCGAAAGGCACATTCTTACTAAATTTAAATCATAACCATGCCATTTTCAATTGTGGTGAATTCAAAAGAACCGCAGCACTAAATCAGTTCGATCAAATTAAAATAAATTGTTTAGAGGAATCTTCAGCAGTCTAGAAAGTTCGCAGCCATCAATAATTCCAACGCAATCTCCGGCGCAATCGGGAATTCCGGTATTTCAGTGGAACTGTTCGTATAGCGGACTTTATAGGTGAAATACATACAGACTTTTTGCAATACATGCGACCTGAAAATTCGAATTAAACATCGGCTTGTGGATTGTTCGAGTTTTTTTACGGAATTTCGCGGAAATTGACTTCGTTGGCTTCGTTCTCGGCAAACTGTCCGGGACCACTCAACATCGCTTTGATTGTGCCCGATGTCAAGGCGTGCTCTCTTTTCACAATAAATTCGTGCCCATCCGACGAGATCAATTTCACGTACATGGCATCGGGGCCTTCACAGCCGCCGTAAACCCGCTCTTGTGCCTTCTCCTCACTCATCTCACTCATTTTTACTGGAATTAACAGATTTATCGATAATACACAGACCTATTTAAATTTTATTAAGTTTATTATTTAAAAATTCGATAAACTCACGTATTTCGGAACGATGACAATTAATGACAGCACAATTTTAAGATGACATTTCGTATTCGTGCATTGTTGCCGCTTATTATTACAAAATCAGCAGATAAAACCATTAATTAACCAAAAATTCGAGAAATCTAATCTAAACGTCGATAGTTTCACAAATTAATACAAATAACGAATATAAATCACCATTTTTCTAGACAAATATTCCATAAATTATCCATTAGAAATGATCATAAATTGACTTCGATTATGAGCAATCATGCTAAATATTTTTATTTTATACTAAAAAAACTACCTGAAACATATAAATAATAAATAAATACTAAATAAATAATAAAATAATAATAAATAATCAGGAAGCATTAACTAATCGTTAGTTTACTGAAAAATGAGTTAAGTTTGGCATTGTTGCATCTACTTGACAGTTATTTCAAGTCTTTAAATTTTAATTGGTTAGGGAACATAACAAACTGCGCATGCGGCATGTGCGTTAATTGTAGCTCCATTGATTGAGTTGTGTCCAATTTTTGGAACTATTTTTGATAAGAAAAGAAAATCAAAGTGAAAAGTCGCATTATTTCCTACAGTCTTTGATTATTTCAGACAAATTTGGTGTTTTTCTTACATTCAGTGACATCTATTGGTGTACAATCTATGTAGTTGCACATTTTTGTGAGTTACTTTTTTAATTTTCGTATATATTTGTTATCAATAATAATTTTTAATGGATTTTTTATGATATATTGTTATGGTGATATTACTTTAAATTGTTGAAAACGGAAGATTTGTTTGAATTTAAAAATGGCGAAAATCTAGGGACTTTTATCAATCCCTGTTGGTTGCACTTTTGAATTTGATTTCAGAAGGCGAATGGGTACAATCCGTTTGCAGAACTTTATTATATATTTTTTTATTTCCCCACATAATTAGTACGAATAATTTTGTATTTTGTGGATTTTTATGATTCGTTGATATCCCAATATTCATTTAAAATTTGTTGCAATTTTAAAATGGTGAAAATCTAGTGATTTTTAATATTTCCTGTTAGCCGCATTTTAGAATTAGATTGCTTTAAACGAAAAACCAAGTTCTTGTTTTATAAAATTTCTAAATACCGGAGTTAAAACTTTGTTGAGTTGTTAATTGGATAGAAAAACAATTGAAAAAGACGACAATTAATTAATATTCGATTTATCACATTTTACACGGAAAATAGCCAATAGGAAGCTAGCATTTGGGCGCGCCAAATTTAAATCACTCCTTGTTTAAAATAGAGTATAGAAAAAAGGGATGAAATTGAACGAAACTTAAGAATTAAAATAACTTATGAACTCTCCTTTTATAATAACTGAAAGTGAATAAAAAATATTTCGAAATAAACGTGCATCTTTTCATGGAAACAATCAGTAGTGACATTTGGCTCCATACAGTGGAAGTATAAGTGTTAACATGTAAGTGATGCAATATTTTTGACAATTACTGTTGCGGCGTACAAAAAATTCATAATAAAGCTTAATTATATTCAATTCAATATTAAAAATGCGCTAGTGAAGCGAGACGGAACATTCTGTATCGAAGCAAACGCATGCGTTAATTTAAAAGCTCCCATTTCAATTAAAAACAACATAATTTGCCTGCAAATATTCTCTTTAAAAATAGTTTAAGACAAATACTTGTTGAATAGCCTTTCAATTGTTATAAATCTAATTAATAGGAGCAAAACCTAAAATAGACTCCACATTATTCCGATAGAAAATCCACGTGTTACTGGGTGTTGAAACGGGATAGAAATATTGTATAGATCAATATAAGAGTGGATGTATGTAAGTGGTGTAAAGGGAAACTCTGCAGGAGGAAGCATACTCTAACGAGTACATTAAAAATTAGATAACAATTAAACGTAAAGATCAATAATTTAAAGTTAATAATGTTGAAAAAATAAATGAAAATAGTGCTACCCTATTCATAATTAATAAAAATGTGAAATTGAACAAATAGTGGTATGTTCTGCATTTAGAAATTCGTAAATTTAAAAACAGTAAGGAGTAATTATTGAATCAGGATGAATTCGACAATATTCAACCATATCCTGGCTTGTTTAGGTAATGATTTTGATTGATGATAAAAATATTGAAATTTTATCGCATTAATAAATTTCTATTAGAAAATATCACTAACAATACTGATTGTATGGTCTTTTTAATATTGTATGATTTATTTTCAGTGATAATATTGATAACAATAACAAGTCTTATAAAAGCTGAGTGCCAAAGTAAGTTTTGTGTAATTTCTGTTTAAAGAATAATCGTGATTTGCTTTAATTCTCGTTTGTCAGTCGATAAAAACAGATGTTTCTCTGGGTCTTTGTAGATTATTTTATTAAAATTTGAGCCTTGCAGCTCATTGGCAAGTTGGTCAAAAGCGCTAATGTTGCGATTTTTGATTTTACCATTTTTTTCCCAGAGAATCAATGTTGAGCCATTTATTGTACAACTCATTTTTTGACCAACTTCCCGAGTTTATATTTTGGCAAAATGATGGACAAAGACCCTGCCATAAATCTTATATACTCTCAAATTAGAAAACTTATTGTTAATATCGATCTGTTTTTATAAATTGCATTCTTCAGATTCTCTTTCGAAAATAACTGTGATAGTTGGAGATAATCGTTTTTTTTGCAAATTTTTAGCGAGACAAATCTACTGTTACGAATGCGACAGTTGGTCGGATATGCGCTGCAAAGACCCGTTCAACTATACAGCATTGCCCAGAGATCAGCCGCCGTTGATGACTTGTAATGGTTGTTGTGTTAAAATGGTCCGAAATGCTAGATCACGTAACTATCCCCAATGGTACTCATCAAAAAACTTTCTAATTCGCTATTTCTATAAAATTTCAGCTTATGAAGTAGTCCGCCGCACCTGTACAGCCCAATTGCAAATCAATTTGTTCATGGTTGATCATGTGTGCATGATGGAAAGTACCGGAACTGGTCACATGTGCTTCTGTGAGGAGGATATGTGTAATGGTGTTTTGGGACAATCAACACAGATCGGCGATACGTTAATACAAGTAGTTATAGCTTCTATGCTCCTACGCCTGTGCATGTATAGGTAGACAGTGATTAGTAGAATGTACGTTTCTTTGGACAAAAAGCGAAATTAAGGAAAATCATTGGAAAAGACTTGAAAAAACCAAAACCACAACGTTGCTTCAAATTTTCTTGTTCTATCCCTCCTTAAAGAAAATAAGTTGCATTTTGAAGCACGTTGCATCTTGTATCAATGAAACGCCAAAAAAACGAATACGGATAAATGTAGTTAATTAAAATTCAAGTAGTGCAGCATTAAACCCAAAATACACACTTTATTATCATTAAAATTTCCAAGCATCCATCCATACAGTTTGGTTTAATGCATGTTATCACTGCAATAGTTTTTCTTTCTTAAAACGCCAAATTTAGGTGGAGAAGCTTATTTTTTAATCAAACAAATTGACAATAAAACCGTATAAATATATAGTTTTAGATATTTGCGATAAAATAGGGTGCACCTTTTATTTTGGCATGTCTATAGACGTAGTATAGACGCAGCCTCTAAACTTTTGCACTACAATTTCGGAAATAAATTGATAAAATTTTTGGAATTTCAATGTGTAACCATTTGCCAAAATAAATTTGGAAGCTAAACAACATATCATGTAATTTCTCAATGTTACCAACATTTGGCATTGTCTAAGATAAGAAAGAAGCAGTTTTAAAAAGGAATCAAATTGTTCAAAATTGAATTCTTCACTTTGAGACAGTCAAGACTACCAACATCTTAGGGAAACACGCACTCTCAAAAAATTCCCTAAATTAGTACGTTCTATTGCTCAAATACTCTAAACACTATTTTAACCGATTAGTTATGAGGTTAATCGGTCAGAATTTCGTAAATCCTCAATTTTTAGATTTTTGTAGGTTTCTCTATTGTTTTGATTGTCTCAAATTAAAGTGCAAATTAATTGAAATTAACAAAAATTAGCCAAAAACGCTGAAATAAAACTTAATCGTTGTATTTGGTCGACTATAATTGAATCGTTAATGTGATGTAATTTTGATGTTTTAAAATAATTAAAATATACCGGAAATGTTTGAAAATTGCGCAAATTCTGGTAATTCTCGAATTTGAATTGGATTTTCAAACGTCCAGTATAAAAATTCCTTTTTAAAACACAATAATTGTTAACTAATTGTTATAAATGGCAGGAAATACTCAATTATATTTGAAATGAGTAATTGTTCAAATAATTATAAACGAAATTAATGCATTTGTTTTGTTCATTGTTAATTAAGTAGATAGAATAATTTTTAATTAACTAGACAATTAGAGCATGAATGCACGATTTGCACTATACTTTTTAAGATGAATTAATAAAAATTGGAAACAAAAAAAATATAGAAGGCAAATTGTGGCATGCGTCGGTTTTGCTTTACCTTCCACTAATTTCTCCTTAAACAACACAATTAAGACGAAGGAGAATCGAATTTAACGTTAAATTCGACAGCATGTTTCCAAGCATTATTTAATGCTTAAAAAAGCCAAATCGTTGTTAAATTTCTCTTATTTTGAGGAGAATTTACACGCCCCTCACAGAAGACGGATGAAAGGCCACTTTACGTTATTTACATCATGTACATATTTTTGGAATTCTTTTTCGATAATTTAACAATAGCGGACGATATAGCGTCCGGTTTTTATCATTGTATCGATGATAAATCGGGCTTTATACCGTCTTCTTCGGGAAAAGAATTTCAAAAAATTCAAAATTATTGTAAATACATTGTGTATACGTAGTTTTAGCATATCATGTAAAAATAAATATCTAATTATATTAATTTTGTTTCTGCAATTAAATCGATTTTTTTTCGAATTGAAAACGGCCGGCCATTTTATTTCTAATTCGGAATGGTGGTAGTTTCGTGTATTTAAAAAAAATTAAAAAATCGATAAATTCTCCTGTTTTTATTCTCTTGGACGTACTAATTGTGAAATTCTAGTGCTGATAAGAGGTTTATTAATAAATTTTTCAATAATTTTAAGCGAAAGCGAAGTACAAAGTTCGACTTACATGTCATAACCTATAAGTGTCAAAGTGAATTTTCAATCCGTATTTTAGTGATTTTATTTAATTAATTGACGAATTCCAATAATTATCAATGTATAGTTCACGTGTAATATTTAAGAATATCGTTTTAAGTAAGTATTTTCGAAAATTCTCAATTTTGGAAATTATAAAAAAATCGAATGTTTACATACTGTCATTCATAAAACAATAGGGAAATTTCAGATTAACCGTTGGCATTACAGGCAAATATGGTGGCTTATTACCGCGAATTTTGATAATTTTAAAATCAATTTTCTTTTTGTAGGTTTAAATAATGGTGTTTCAATATCGGAACGTTACTATTCATCGAATTCGATAAAAATCGATAAAATTCTGGTCGTCTCGAAACTATCGCGCTATGAATACGAACGTAAACGATCGAATCTTGACGATAAATCACTAGAGAGAGAGTTACGTTCGCGTGGTACCGATTTCGAAAAACTCATCCACTACCACAATTTACACAAACAATTCGAAAATAACGTGCTAGAGACGTTCGTGAAAATGGGCATAGACGTGGAGGTAGTTAACCGTTTCAGTTACACCGAGGAGAAGATTAAATGGGCCGATATCGTTGTACCGATCGGCGGCGACGGTACGTTCCTTCTAGCCGCTTTGCGGATACGCGACAATCAGAAACCGGTGATTGGACTCAACTCGGATCCGACCCGATCTGAGGGCCATTTGTGTCTACCGAAAAAATACTCGACCAATATCAGTGAAGCGATTAAGTGTTTACAACAAGTTGGTATAGTTGTAGTTTGGTTTATTCTCTATATTCATTATAGGATTTTAGGGTAAATTCGAGTGGTTGTTGCGTAGTCGGATTCGTACGAAATTAGTTTGTCAAAACGAGGAGATCCAACCGACTTATCTGCACGAAATCGACTTTAAAGGCGAACAGAATCCGATTGGACGCTCACAAATAATCGCCAACGAACAAATTCTACCCGTACTAGCTTTAAATGAGGTAGATTTCCCAATTATTCGATTCGTTATACGAATTTTTTTGTAGATTTTCGTAGGTGAAGCTCTATCGGCGCGTGTTTCCCATCTACAAATGAAATTGAACGGATCCAAAGAACAGACCAATATTAAATGTTCCGGTATCTGTATCTGTACCGGCACCGGTTCAACATCATGGCATTTGAGTATCAACCGTCTATCGGTACAAAGTGTGGCGGAATTATTGCGAATTATCGATCTGGAATCGGATTGTGATCAATTCGCTGAGAGAATCACGAAGATTTATAATAAAAATTTAATCTTCGATCCACGACGCAACGAAATGGGTTATACAATAAGGGATTTAATATCGGCCGGGGTTTGGCCGCAACCGAAAGGGATAAAACAACGCGGATTTGCCCGACAAATCGAAATTAAATCGAATTGTTTCGACGCTAGTTTAGTTGTTGATGGTGGTGTATCGTATGATTTTAATGATGGTACAATTGCTAAATTAGAAATCCGTCCGGAAGACGCTTTAAGGACTGTTGTTTTACAAGAATAATAGAAAAAGACTGTATGTTTTAAATATTTATTTTACAAGACTTTTTATTGATTATTACTGTTATTATGCAAACATAGACACAAGGGTGAT
This sequence comes from Hycleus phaleratus, assembly GCA_013841185.1. Classification (NCBI taxonomy): domain Eukaryota; kingdom Metazoa; phylum Arthropoda; class Insecta; order Coleoptera; family Meloidae; genus Hycleus; species Hycleus phaleratus. The sequence continues at coordinate 72,517 of JACDRP010000137.1, forward strand.
TTCTATTTTAATTTTAAACAATCGAATATAAACAAATATTTGGGGGTATAGTCTTTAATTAATTTAAGAAGGGACGTATCGGACAAAAACTACTCACCGGATATCACAGTAATTTTGATTATGTAATTCAGCAGATTTTCGGAAAACAACCCAAAATTGATCGTTTTATCGTTGTGATAAATTGTGTAATAATTAATTTTAACCATTTTGTGAGTAGTTTTAAGCGATTTATAAATATAAAATTATAATAATAACGTTAAATAAATAAGATTACATTCAATATTCTATTTATTTAAAAAATGGACGTTAAGCGATGAGGAATCGTTTCACTTCTATTAACAACTGTTAATTTTGATAATAAAAGCCCGGGTCTCGATTCACTCGATTCACTTTAATTCCTATAAAACTTAACGACATACGTTCTCAATTCAATAGCAAATCGAGGGCATTAAAGACCCTGTATATTTACACATTTCAAGAAAATAGAAGCAATTTTTCTATAATTACGGAAATGTACAAATAAATTTCTAAATGTATAGCAGATTTGTAATAAATTCTGGACGTTTAAAGCCATTTTTCCATTTCTCTATACACAAGGCAATAGATTTCCACACATTCGTTTTATTTTTATATATTTTTTGTAATCTATTGGAATACTTTCTACAATATACAGAATATCATTTAATTTATCTTTTATGTTACAGTTAAAGCTTAACAGCAAAGTTGAAACAACCCACAATCCAATTAATAGTGGCAGTTCTATATTATAGTATATGATATAATTATAATAATTAGTTGATAAAAATAAACCAACAGCGAAATTAATTCTTTTATCAAGTATACATTTATATTAATGCTATTGTTATAACTAAAGAGAGGCTTTCTCTCGCTATTACACGTCATAAATCGCACTATTTGGAAAAGTAAGCTGTGCGTCTCAACTATGAAATCACGCCTCTATTACCAAAAAAAAAAAAAACTGATTTCTCAGCCTACTAGTCAATACTGCACTGAGATGCACCGCTTACTTCACTTTAGTTATAACTAAAGAGAGTGATGACGTCACAAATTTGCGCTATTTCGAAAAGTAAGGCTATGCCTCTATTACCACAAAAAAAAACTGATTTCATAGCCCACTATTCAACATTTAATTGAGATGCACGGCTTACTTTTCGAAATATTGCGAGGCGAATGGAACGTCTCACTTTACTTATAACTAAACTGAGGCTTTTCATTCTCAACAAGAGTCACAAATTCGCACTATTTTGAAAAGTAAGCTGTGCGTCTCAATCGACTTTGACTAGTAGGCTATGAAATCACATAACCTCGTAACTTACAAGCTTTAATGGCTTTTAATGTTACAACAACTGATTTCATAGTCTACTATTCAACATTTAATTAAGATGCACAGCTTACTTTTGGATATATTACAAAAAAACGCCTTACTTTAGTTATAACAGAAAGTCTTGTAGAATTTCGTTAGATTTGGTGAAATTCTGCAAGATTTTCGGTATTGTTGTAAATAAACGAGATATTTTCATAATCCATCGTTTTCGAATCGGTTTACGGTAATCTTACTAGAACTAATTCACTCTTTGGTATGATATAATTGTTATTTTATCAAGTCTTTCAATAAATACTAGACGATAGACAACGATAAATATGTATACGTTTAATGAAAATACTACAAATTTAAATTATATAATAATCAATATAGGTACTTGTCTGGCGGGATTTTGTTATAAAGCAAATGGTCCCTATTATTAATATATAAATATATAATTCTTCAACTATCGAGTAGTATCTCCATTTCAAATACTCATTTTATTGTATAGCAGCCAGCATTATTCTAGAATAATGCTTTAAAGATACATTTAACATCAATTATACTGCTTATTGATAGTATAAACATCAAAAACACATAAATAACAATAATAGCATTCTATAATTAATGAACATCGGAAGATATAATTGTGATTTAGTATTTTTTAATAAACGAGAAATTGCAATAATACTGGTAGAATTCAATCAAAACTACTTTGGAAACAATCGATTATTGTCATTGTATGAAAAAATAGAAGACTAGAATGCGAAATCATTTTGTAATTGATTAGAATAATACAAAAATATCACGAATTGTATTTCAATTAAATTGTAAGAAACCGAAATTGTCTACCTACGGAAGAAACGGAAGAAGCCTTTACCTTTGTCGGGCGGTGGTGCCATCAACATTGGTACTTGATTTTTGTGTGTTATACGTATCTGTTTGAAATTGAAAATTTAAATTAAAATCATTGGAATCAAATTGGTAATTACCGTAGTTGGTGGTTGCATCCAGGGTTCGCCGTCAATTTGCATTGGAAATGTTTTTTTCGTTTTAATTACAACAGACGAACATTGGGCTAAACGGCGGCCGCTAGCTCGCAAACCTGTACGGACTTGGCCCATATGCAAACAGTTTTCTAAGCCGATTACTTCAATTAAACCATCACCAATATCTAGAATTAATTGGTACAAATATAATGTAGGGTCTTTTCGGAATAAGCTGAAGCAAATCGACTAATGGGCCTTAGAAATAAAGGATAGTTCTCGAAATATTTAGTGGTGAATCCGAAATTGCGATACATACCCGTTAAAAAATTATTTTATACGAAAAAAAGGCTAAAACTCATTGATGTCAAGTTACGAATTAGTTGTCAACCTTTAAGTTCCAAGGTCTAGTAACTTTAATATAGAAGCGTATAGTAAAATTTGTATTCTTGTATTGGTGCCACTAGCGAACTAAACCAAAAATATAACCTCAAAGTCAATTGTATTGTTAATTTAAATTTCCCGCTTTCTACTACTTTCCAATGAGCAGTCATCTGTCATTTTGGCACTTCTTAGTAGATCACTAGATTTACTTTAGTACTCATTCCTCAAGATTCTCTCAAAAAATAAAAAATTAAAATGAATTCGCAAGAGTGATTATTTCTAAATATTTCGAGAACTACGCAATGGCCCCTTATGTTGGTCTTTTAATTACGCAATTTAGCCCCCAATTTACCTTGAACGGCTACACTTAAATCGACCGAATTGAAACTGGATGTGCTCAATTCTTTCTGTCGTTTCTTCTTTTTATTTCGACGCCTTGAACCGGACAGATGTTCACCCCATAAATTCGAACCACCATGTGTATAGGGTATGTTCAATAGGGCAATACCTTGAAGTGGTGGCCCATTTACTAGATCCAATGATACATCGTCGCACTTAAATTAGAATTTCCAATTAAATTTTAATTTGATGAAATATAAATAATATTACAGTTATTTCGATATCTTCGTGTAAATTCTTACAGGACGCTGCAAATTGTTCGGATGTGGCATACTCGAAATACCATAATTTGTTCTTCATGCGACTATTGAATTTTTCCGGATTTTTCTCGCGCTCTAGATGGAATTTCACACAAATTGCCGCATCCTTAAAAATGAGCATAATAACGTCAATAATGATAATAAAGGGTGCTGGAAGTGACCAGTGCCGTAACGCCATAAAATCCCCGCATTACTCCTATAATTCCTTATATTCCAGAATTTTGCCGAGTTGAGGAACAAAAATAAACCGAGCTTTTGACTGATGTTTAGAAAGGTTAATTTCTCTATTGGGTGGAAATTTGTCTCGTTACGGCACTAGAATTTAAATGTAATCTACTTACAACACCCACTGAAAAATAATTATTGATTATATTGTAGGGTATTCGAGTGTCGGCGATTTTTTGTTCTGGATCCGGTTGTTCTGTGTCGCTCAATTCGATCAACCATCTATCTAACATGACCGTTGTAGCCCTAGCGATTTTATGTAAAATTTTATGGATTGATTCACCCTCATAACCACCACCCCAACGTAAACAACGCGCCAAATCATTACCAGTACCCAATGGTATAACACCAACGGCTGGTTGGCATTCCAATTCGACTTTATCTAAAAAGAAACAAGATCAATCTCGCCCTTTGAGTTAATTTAATTTACAAGTACCCATTGTTTCTAGTACCCAACCAACGGTACCATCGCCTCCGCAACAGATCACTTTAAAATTAGGAACATCTTTGAACATGCTTAAACCTTGCATAGGACCACCTAGGGCTAAATTGTGGACTTGTCGCGGATTCAAAATATATTGGAATTTACGCAAAATTCGGGAACCTTGCCGGCCGCCGGATTTCGGGTTGATAAACACTAATAATGGTACTGAATTCGGTGTTGGTGTTATTTGGAAGGACATAGCCGGTTGTTTGTTGGTGTTAGCCACATAATTCCCCTAAAATTCCACAAATCTATAGAAAAATAATTGGAAATTTCTTCATTTTACATTATCGTGTCCGTATTTCGAGCCTCGTTTCTGTAATGATCGCTGCCGATCTAAGACAATCGGACAAATCGCCGTTGGGGGTAGAATATGTACAGCATGCTCACCTAATCCACATTCAGCTTTCACTTGGGCCACACATTTATTATGTAGCTTCAAAAGAAATTTTATCGCATCCTAATATTTGATAGGACTGTATTTAATACTTACAGTTATTTGACACCAACGGCAATGTAAACCTGTAATGCCGGCTTTAACAGGTTTCCGACAACGTGCACATTTCCCTTGGCAATTCCCTTCAACCCAATGATGTTGTAGGGTCTGTGATGATTTCTTGCTTTTCACATAAGTTGCAATACAACTAGCTGGAGCTCGGTGTACACAACGCTCATGGACCGTATATTTACAAACTGGAACGACAATAGAATAACAACAACGCAAACAAACATCGGCAAGGCTTATTTAGAGATGTTACGGATCGCTGGTTCTGGTTCTACAACTGCGGTATTTTCGCAAGATTTAGGAGCTCTGTTTCTGCGCTTTTTTGAGCGGATATGCAACGGTAGCTACTAAGGGTCAGGACTAGAGTCGCTAACGAAGTGGAAATTTGGACGTTCATTTTTCAATAAAAAATCAAGTTTGGATTTACCCGAAAGAGCATTTCCAGCTGCACAAGAGGAATTTCATAGTTTTGGAAAACGTGGTGGAAATTTTGAGTTATAGGTGAAAATCTAGAGGCATGTGTTTTTAAAAAATTTACTCTCTAACCAAAATGAGTATGCGATTTGATCGATAGCAAATCGGAAGCCTTTTTCATATATACAAGAAATTTTCCAATCGACCTGGTAGTTTTCCGGAAAATTAAGAAAAAGGGCAAAATTTTGTTGGAGGTTTTCTTGCCCAATTTTAAACATCACATTTTCGAAAAACATACAAGCAAAATTTACGTAATCGAGGCTAAATATCAAATTCTTGCAAATTCGGGGAAAAGAGGGGGAAATTCATTTTGGACTTGTGCTGTGATTTTGTGAAAAACTTGCTTATTTTCATGGGAAAGTTACGCAACAAAGTTTTGCCATTTTTCCTAATTTTCCGAAAAACTACCAAGCCGATTGGAAAATTTCTGCATATTTGCAAACCCTTCATAATTTCCTATTGGTTAAACCCCATATTCATTACAAATAAATCGATATAAGCTGAGTATTGGGGAAATTTAAAAAAAAAACATGGTTCTGGATTTTTGTCTATAACTCAAAATTTCCGGCATATTTTCCAAAACTATAAAATGCTTCTTGTCGAGCTTGAAATGCTCATTCCAACAAGTACAAAAACTTGAATTTTCATAAAAAAATAGACGAGAAATCGTTGGTTACATTTGCCACTTTTTTTACCCACTTCTTTTGTTTTTAATTTTTTCCTAATTTCCTCTATAACTTTGTAAATATTATCGATTTTCTAATTATTTTTTCAACTATTGTAACAATTTAAAAGAGCTTTTCAAATCTGTAACAAATTCTCCAATAGATTTGTTAGTTTTGCAAAAAATTAGTAGAAACTTGAGGGTCGCATTATTATTGTTTCGGAGTCCAAATTCAATCATCGATTTCTCACTTATTTGATGGTATATTACAATGAATACAGCAATACTAGAAAGAGCATTTTAAGGAGTATTTAAGCGAATTTTTTGTATTGGAAAATGTTAACTGAATTCTACGTTACAGGACACAATTGAGGAGTACATTTTGTTGTATTTTTGTCATATTTTTCCCCATAATTTAGCAAATATTTTCAATTTTTTATAATTTTTACATAACATACATATAGCAAATTGCAAGCGCTCTTTAAATCTCCTGGTAATTTTGTTAGTTTTGCAGAAAATTAACGAAAAGTTGACAATTTTACTCCAATCTTTTTTTGTACTTGCTACTGAACTTTCTTCGTTTTTGTTTCTGTTTCCGTTTCCGTAAAAGTAGAATAGGGTTGTTGCAGATCTCTGCGGAATTTCTTCAAGGTTTGAGACCTCTGTTTCTGTTTCCGCCTCTTTTTAACCGAAAAAAATACGAATTTATTGACATTTGAAAGTTTAAAATACATCTTTTTCAATCCGGTAAAGTTTAATTATCGATATTTCACTTGTTTGATGATACAATTTAATGATTCGAATATCATTAGAAACAGTATTTTACGGAGCACTCGAAGGCGTATTTTGTTAAAAAAAATTCCAATTAAACTTGGAGTTACAGCAACAAATTTAAGCACGTGTTTTTTCAAAAAGAAAAATCCTACTTTCTCCAGTAATTTACCAAATATTATTGATTTTTCTTGCAGTATATTGCAAACTGAAAGAGCTTTTCAGATTTCGAAAAACTCCCCTAACTGACTCGTTAATTTCCCGGAAAATTGATAGAAATTGAAAACGGGAGAGGGAAAGAGAGAGGGTTCTATTTTTAACAGTAGCACAAATCGATTTTTTAGTTCCGATCTGTTGTTTATAGAAACTTCTCACTTCATCTTAAACAAACGGAAAAAAATCGAACAATTTACAACAAATTTCGCGCGTCTTAGAACCAATCACAATTCTAGTTTTACAACCAATAAACTCCAACTAAAACCGCGGTAATTTCAAATCGAATATATCTTAAATTTAACAGAAATGCTACGGATTTCTACTTCTGGTTCCGTGAGTATAAAGTTTTTGCAAGGTTTCTGCTTCGGATTTATGACGGAAATTATTAATATTGAAACTTGAAGGTCTAAAGCACATCTTTTTCGATCCGGTGCCCGCAAAATTTCGATCGATATCTCGCTCGTTTGATGTTATATTGTAATGATTCACACATCGTTAGAAAGAGCGTTTTAATGAGCATCCGAAGACATATTCTATTTTGAAAAATTTAAATTGAACTTTGAGTTACAGCAGAAAATCTTTTCGCATGTGTTTAAAAAAAAAAAAAATCCATATTTTCCACTATAATTTCGCTAATTTTACCAATTCTTCAATGATTTTCTCACAATAGATGGCAAATTTAAAGCGCTTTCGAACTCATTAATTGTTTTTTCGTTTCTGCTTCTGTTATAGTATTTCCGTAACATCTCTAATCTTATTTATCCGGAAAGTAATATATTTTAGTTACAAGGCAATTTCTGGCTTTAATTTGACTCATTAATTGTCATCAAGCTGTTGTCACACCAAACTATATCCTATCTTGTATAAAATTAGAAACTATTACCGCACCGATTCAATCTAATTGTATTAAAAGGCAAATATTCGAAACTAACATGTGCAACACAATCCTTTCTTTCCTAATCCGACCAGCATATTCAAACATAAATTGCAATAAGCTGGCCGACTGAAATGCTTCAAACGCCACAAATGATTGCCATCTTCTTTAACATTTTGATCTAAACCGAGCAGGACTAGTAACGGTATTGTTGTCAAACCGCCACGTTTCCATTCTTCTAACGAGACAGTACCGTCAGCATCATAGTCGATTTCGATCATCATATCCTGCAGGATCTGGAAACGCAATTTGTTACCAACTTAAAGCAATAAATTGTAATTATAATCGATTATTCAAAACTTGGGGGATTTACCGATTATAATGGCGCCACTGCGCGTCAAAAGAAGCGGGAGATTTGAACGCTTAATTGAGACTTACCGGTTTTAATTCGGAGACGTCCCATCCTAAATACTCGGCAACGGTCATCATTTGATTAACAATACAATCCATTTCGTTCGTATCTAAAACACCATTGCCGTCCGTATCGTACAATCGGAACATAACTGGAATTATTAGAGAAACGAAAAAAAAAGCGGAAAGGTTAAAACAATGGGATTTTTACTTTATTTAAGTGATACAAACATTCCAATTTATCTTCAGGTCGGCCGGCTTCCAGCAAAGATAAATAACAAACAATATCTTTTAAGGAGACTTTAACATTGTTAACATCTAACATACTGGCTTTTCTAACGATATGTCTCACTTCTACAACAATTCATTTGAGAATTATTTCATTTTATTGAATTAATAACGACACCTTCTAGTTTTCCATTATTAACTAACAGTGAATTATTGGATTTTCTCGATGAATTCCTCGACATTTGGCTGTGTGACGGTGATGAATCTGTGCTTTTTTTACCGAGGACTTCATGGCACGAATATGATGTATGCGTTACAGTCAACATAGGATGGACTGTACCTGTATTGTCTAATTTTAGAGATCATCGCACGAAAATTGATGGATTTTACCGGTTTTTCCGCGCGTTGAACAATCACTATCCGACCGATGGTGGCCTAATAATTTCTCCCCAAAACCGTGGATCTTCTCCACCAACATTTCACCGTAAGTTGTTGATTTTTCATTATGCAAGAGATTCTTATCAATCGGCTCACCAATCGAATTAACATTCGGCGTTGAACCTGATAAAATGCGTGTGATCTTAAATGGTTGCAAGTTGTTATCATCATTATCATCATCTAGACGACATGCACACCTATAAGCTGAGAAGAAGCATTGTTTTTTATGTGTGAAAATGCTGTTATTAAAACTCTATGACAATGATCGAGGGCGATATCTAATAGGATTTTCATGGATCCTATACAAATATTGTGATAGTGCTATTCGTTATTGACTCGAAGTGCTTTTAAAATAAAATACCACAAGTCGAGTTGGATATTCAACCTACACAATAATTGCTTTTGTTTTGATGGAAAGTCGACTGGAGTATTCGAATTCCATTGGAAATGATGGATCTCTTAATATTCGATAGTTTTTTTACATTAATAATAGTTGGAACGGAAGTCGACAGAAATACAATGGAGGCATATTAAAAATTCTATAGAGAAGCTCCTATTGTCTTCCTTTCAAATATTAGAGACTCATTTATATTCTAACAAAATATTTTGATGAAACGGTTACAAAAAAATCAATTATCGAAATTATTGTTAATAATCTAGACTAGTATAGTGTAGAAAGTTAACAGCACAATTTTATATAATTTCCGTTGAAAATTACCCATAAAATATCGTAATGACTTTAGCTACTATATTTTACATTAAACAAACTGCCAATTGTAAACACTATTAAATTTCAAATATAAATTCCGATAATAATTAATTCTATTTTAATGGCGAATTAAAATAAAGCCATAAGAAATATATAAAGTTTTTCCCTACAACAAACAATCCAAAAATCAAAACAATTGTGTTACGTAAATGTTCCGATATGAAACTTTTAAAAGCCGACACAGGAACAATAACGGTTGTTATCGGCTCGAATTTAGTGGAATTCGCGCAATTAAATCGCAAAAATTGAGCTTTATAACCGACTGGGTGCAAAGCTCTATCGCAACGGTATTATTGTGTCTAAATCTAATAACAACATTATTCCCGATTCGATAAGCTATTCATGCTTAGATTTGCTAAACGTGCTCGTTACCTCTTCTATTTACCATTTGAAACAATTAGATGCACTTGAAATTAATTGATACGCCTTAGAAATCGATTAGAATGTTAAACATAGAGACGACAATCTGTCTTATGTTTTATTTATATTTATCGAGAATTTCCGAAGTTAATTGTGATTTATCCTGTTTACACAGTATCTAAACGATAATTTGATGGATCAATTATACGTGTACCTTAAGACGTTCTATTTAGTTTCCGGAAGCACGCATTCAGTTTGATCCTGATAAATAAATTAGTTATAAGCTTGTGTTGTATAATTAGTAGAACATAATGTTTAATTCGGATGTGTTCTAATTTAATTAATTAACAATTATCAACGGAGAAAGTGATATGAAACATAATTTTCTAACGGGAGTTTTGTTCGTGATAGTCTAATTTAAAATTGTTGCTTCCATCCTGAAAATCTCCATGAAATGATAAACCGTTTTGTCAATTTAATTGAACGACTGCTCATCCTTTTTGTCGGATTAAATTCAACTTATTGTTAGACCGATTTAATCAATTAACTATACAAAAATTAACAGACATCACCAAAAAAATTTTAAACAAGAATTTTCGTTTATTTGCCAATGGATTTTAATGATCTAAACTGCATTTGAAAGAGCATTTCAAATTTTGCAAATTTGGATATAACCTACAGTTACAGAAGGAAATCCGAAGCACTTTCTTACAGTTTTTTGATATTTTCCCTCATAATTTCATAAATATTGCTTATTTTCTTATAATTTTCACAGAGCTTGTGGCAAATTAAAAGCGCTTTCGAAATCTGTAAGAAATTTTCCAATCGTATTGTTAGTTTTGTGGAAAATCGATGAAAAATTTAGAAATTCTAGTTAATTTTATGTATAATTTTATACTTAGACAATTGAGTGAGGGCTCATTTAAAAAAGCTTTCAAACAGGAGATTCTTTTGAGAGTAGGTCAAAATTGAAATTTGGTAAACTTATTGGAAATTTATGGTGATAAATTCACCTATTTTTTGTAATTAATAGAATTATTTTTATAAAAAATGTATTGGAATTTGTAGATAATCTTATTGTCTTTCAGACGGTGCCATTGTTGCTGTAAAAAACTTGAAAATCCTTCGGAAAATCTGTAATGCACAAAACCGTGTCCGTTGTCTGAAAAGCGGCTGATTTAGTTCATCTAGTATCATGGTAAGTATAGAATTGGTGTTATCAACAAATCTGTGTGGCCAAACTTTTTTGTGATTGATACTTCACTTCAATATTCTTGTCAAAATAATCTCCCATTTATAAGCTTTCAAATGAGCCCTCACTCAATTGTCTATGTTGAAAACTGTACCTAATCAGAATTGCCAAACTTTTCTACGATTTCCCGGAAAACTAACAATGCGATCGGAAAATTTCTTACAGATGTCGAAAGCGCTTTTAATTTGCTACTCGTTTTGTTAAAACCATAAGAAAATAAGCAATATTTACGAAGTTATGAGGGAAAATATAAAAAGAACTGTAAGAAAATCCTGAAAAACATGCTTTAGATTTCCTTCTATAACTCTACATTTGGATTTACAAAAATCAGATAAAGCTTGAAATGCTCTGTCAAACGCCGCCTAGACCATTAAAATCGCTTGGAAAATAAACGAAAATTCTTGTTAGGAAAATTGGTATTTTTTTGGTGATTTCTTGTGTGGGTTTTCAAGTCGTCTCGTTTAAAATTATTATTCACAAATCGATAAAATCGTTGGTAACTATTATGCTTTAATGCTCCTTGAGTAAATTTTTATTGTAAATTGGATATCAGTACACAATTGCGAATAGTTAGAGGAAATTGTGTTATTTTGGTAAGATCGCAATAAAGACAATGGAAACGTCTCGTTTATTTGATTGCGAGAACGTCAAAATATTTAATTTCTTGGATTTCTTTCCACAAACAATGCTGCTGAAATTGATGTATTCGTCTCGGAAATTCATTGAAATTTGGATGCCTGAAAGGAACTGGAACTGTAACTTCTCGACGAACTATCCATCATCGAATTGATATAGTCGACTTGAAAAGGGTTCTCGATAAAATAGCGCATTATTCAACTTGAAGTTGCAGTCTAAAATATAGAAGTAAGTCTCTAAAAATTGGATTTAAAACAAATTACTTTTTAAATATCTTTTAATTGTGGTTAGTGTTCCGAATCAGTCGATAATAAAATAATGAAGCCATTCAACGGCTATTTCGTGTTTTCAATTGAATTAAGATTAAATCTATAAATCTCGAAGCTACTGTATAGGTAGCAAATTTCTATCATCCAAATTTTTGTACTCTATTTAGTTTTTTATAGTTAATATTCCATTTTTTTGACCTTAGTGGATGCTTGGTTGTTCTACCTTAAAGCGTTGGGAATATCCTTGATTTTCTTTGGTTTTTCTGACAGTTCGTTGATTGTAGTCGTAATCGTAATCACTGAATTTATTTTAATCCGAAAATAGAATCCTATTTTATTCGAAACTGACTTAATTCGATCAATTATTATTCGATATATTCCCTCAACCTTGTCTAATTGCTTATATTGTTGTTGAATCAACAATTGAATAAAGGGAGTTTAAAATATTATAAGAACCAAACCGAGTTGTCATCTTCTTATTTAAAATTGTCGAAATAACGATCGATACCTTTGAAAAATTCCATTAATTTCCGATAAAACCGACAATAATTGGATGGAATTATCCCGGCGCATCCACCATTTCGCACATTTAACGTGTGCATTGAAATTTGGAGTAACGAATTCTCCTGCCATTTCCACGAATTTTACACGCCATTATCTAGTTAAAAATTGCGAATTTCACTTACCAGTCGATTCAACAGAAATTTGATTTATTTAGAATTGATTGAAGCCTCCCTAACCTATTGGGAAAAGTTCCAGGAACCAACAAAACGAACAGACAACGGAAAGTTTTTCTATTATTTACGAACATAAAAAATTAACGATTCTATTGAAGACAACTTTCCGGAATTGTCATTGAAATTCCTTATAATTTTCCATCTCTCGAATTACTTCTCTTTACGATTATGTCGTAGTTAATTCAAAGAACACTCGCCTGGAGCTTTGTTGTACTAGAAATAGCGCTAGTTATTTTGGTATTTGTAGAAAATCTTTGTACGATTGTAATAACGTCGCTTTAAATTCGATTTAATTAAAATATCCAACCTCGTTATGAATTTATTTAGTAATGAGTTGTTTCTTTTGATTTTAATCAAAAACTACAAGCAAGCGAGTTAAATTAGTTGTAATTAGCGAAAATTACTAGAAAATAAGCCAACTAAACATCGATTTGGTTTAAATTTAATTTGAAATGGGGGTTACCTTTGTTATGTGATGTAATAGGTGCGCAAGCAGTAGTAGAACTAAGCACTGCCATTTCTTTAAAAGCTTTACCTTCAACTTTGACACCCCGTTTAACGAACGATAGGAAGAGATGTCGACATAATTCTTCAGGTGTATGAACCTCCAGAAATGTATCGAGAAACTTCCGGAAGCCGTCATAATCGATGTCCTGTAAAATAACAATTGTTGCTCAATTAAAACCGGGAAATTGAACGGACAATCGACTCGAATTGTCCATCGAAAATCCATTTATTAACAACAATTTTCAATTTTCTTCTATAAAATATAGAAAATATTAAAATAAATATAGCACAATAATATCGAGATTTATCAGTATGATTTTCCAATCTTTCAACCAAATGAAAATTTCATGGAAATTTGCCAGGATCTTGAAACAACAATAAAACCGTTGTTGAAACGTCTGAACCGGAAATGCGAATAGAACGAAACCGTTCGTTTTTCAAACGTTTGAAACTAACAATACACGAGAAGATTGGGGGAAAAATCAACAATTCATAGAATTGAATTTTTTCGAATATTATTTACAAGTGATAAATTGCACGAATATTGATACAATTTCAGGATAATCCACCATTGGAAATGGAAATTTATTGATTTTTAAAGAGCACCCTAAGCAATATTGTAGTTTGCATAAAGGCATCTAGCGATTTTGACTATTTCCGTTTGCAATAACGGCACTCTACCTCAATTACCAAGCTGTAATCCTCAATGATTGATTCTAGTTTGTTAAAAGTTCAAATTACATGAAATTCGACGATTTTCATTTAAATTCCTATTAAAATCAAGTGAATTTGCATAGAAATTAACAATCAACAATACAAACATGTAATTATTGTTGATGTAAAATTAAACAACCGCACATCTCTTTAACATAATACATTAATCGTAATTACCATTTGACATTTCAATATTGCTTTATTATAATTCGTACAACTATTCGCTTTCAATTTTACCACAATTTAACGAATTATTTACACAAACGTGTACAGTTCTAGTTATAATAGAATAGAAAGGCCAGTGACTGTAAAATGATTTATGAATTTGAATGATCCATTATTTGCCCTTATCATCCACCATATATTCGTGCTATGGCGTATAAACGTTTATTATCTCTATATAAATATGGATTCCAGAACATGATCTCATTATAATTGCACACTTGATAGAACTTTTCGTCTAGAATTCATGTCAAAGTTAATGTATGTAGAACACGATGAACAAAAATCCAAACATAAAGTAATTCGAGATTTGTACCCGAGAGATTCGGAAAATTTTCATAATGAATTACAACTAGAGAACTGTTTGGTAAAGTTGTAGCTTTCGGCACTTTAATTATTTCTAAATTATTAACAACGAATAAAATATTCGAGTTTATCTCTCTAGACGCTAATTCTAACTGTTAGTAGCGCAAATCCGATGAAATTATCCATTAATTACAAGTATCAGAAGGTTAACAATTGATCCTTATCCGATTTCACGCGATTCAATTGATTTAGAACATGAAAAACAACTTGCCACTTTTCAATTAGCCGTTCAATGGCAGTCAGTATATCTCGATTATTTATCGATGATTAGATTTCTTATTTTAGAAGAAAATGGTGGGAAATTGGAAACACGTGCTAAATTAACAGCATGAAAATCTTGTGTTTTTTAGACAGATTTCCATTTGATACTGTCATCATACTTCAATGGAATTGCCTTTTTTGTTTCGTTTTTCCCTTACAAATGTCTTTGTCGTTCGACAGCTGTTAATAGTACTGTGGTAAATTGGAAAACTAGAAAAAACTGGAATCAAATAAAATATTTCTACTAACAAACGATAAGAATCACTATTTTGAATCGGAGTTGGGAAAAATCGATTGTGACAACTCTAATAACAAATAAATAAGATCAAATCGTAAGTCTTTAAAACTGGTCTTTAGAGAAATCGAATGATAGACATTGACAGAAAAAAACAACACTATTATGGAATTATTGAAGGGAAAACAAATCTGATTCAATGTTGGAAATAACTGAAATACAAATAAAATCTAATCATTTAGAATTTATAAAACGATTATAAAAATAGAGATGGAAAAAAAGACAGATTTACGAACAATAAAGAAACAATGGGGAGGAATAAAGCTTGAGTAAACGTAGAAAAACTGAAATAAAGGGATGAACAAGCAATAAAAGAAATAAAGCAACAAAGGCCAGGTGAAAGAGAGAATAAAAACGGTAGAAAAACCGCAATGGTTGAAATGAAGGAAGAATGATGAAGCTAATAAAGATTAAAACGAAGAAGCACACAGGAAGAAGGAAGTAAAGAAGCGAGATGATGAAAAAATTAGAAAATAAAGATTAAAGGCTTGGAGGATTGATAGATTGGAAGAATGGACGAACAAATTGGCGAAAGGACCAAGGGACGAAGGCTCGTTTATTATTTCACACCATCACTCTTCTTTACCATTGTTTTTTTTTTGAGAATTCACATTTGACATTTATGAAGATTAAAAATAGAAGAAAAGAGAGATACCCTCAAAATGTTGACATTCATTTTATTGTTTAAACGGATAAAAACAGTATCGTAAATGAATATTTTAGAAAACTCCCTAAACTTGCTATGATAACACTCTATAATTTATGCCGCACGATGTGAAAGGTCGCAAAAAATTATATTAAATTTGTATTCGCATAAATCACCTTAATTTGGTGTTAATTAATGAAAAAATTACAAATAATTAATTAAACATTAAAAATTAATCTTCTAAATAGCCCGCAACCTTTTGGATTAATCACGAATGGAAAACGTGCAAAATTAATTTGAATCAAATACTGAATATTCACGCCAAAAAACCGAATATTGCGCCTTGTAATTAAGACTTGAATGTTTAATGAACTGTAAAATGTAAAATTGCGTTTATTTTCACAAAATAATGCTAAAAATGTACTTGAATCGATGAAAACAAGCCGGAATTGGGAGGAGGCCCATGCCTTTGCCTTTTCAATTTAAATTCAAGAGTCTCGCTCGAACGACAGATACGTATACAGACCTGTCCGAGTCATCAAATCGCCCCTTTCTTCATTCCAAACCATAAAAGCGCAACGCCCCAGAGACCGGGTTATTTTACATGCAAAATTTCTCAAAAATTACGCTACTTTGGACGCTACTTTTCGAAAAACGGAAAAGAAAATTCAAATGGGAATACTTCTAGTTACTAGCCTCAATTTACTAATTTCTATCTATGTAAAATTCGTTTCATTTTTGCAATTTCCGGAAAACCAGCCGGATTTTCCAAAATTTTCCAAATGCCACCGTTAGAGATTCGAATTTGGAATCGAATGCGATATTTCCCATCTCGATATCTTTTGTCGTTTTCAAATGACGTGGGCTCAAATTTTCTTGTGAGATTTCAGCTTGCTTCGAGCCAGACCCTTAAATATGACACAGGAATTTTTGAAAAGCGATTTCTCGCTTGTTTTTGGAAATATCGCAAAAATTAAAACAGATCCAAAAAGAGGATTTCAAGATGGATCAAAGGACTTGGTTCGTTTTAGAAAATTCGGATTGAATTTTGAGTTACAGATGAAAATCTTGAAGCATGTTTCTCCGTAATATTTTACAAAAATTCATATTTTTCCTCATAACCTAACCAATGTTGTTTATCTCTCAATGAGTCTAACCGAGATTATAGAAAATGGAAAGCTCTTTTTAAATCTCCAAGAAATTTTCCAATCTACTTGCTAGTTTTCCAAGAAATCTCCAAAAATTGAAGGGCTTGTATTACATCTCTTTATTTTGATTTGATATCCAAATAATTCCACTATTTTAATTACCGATAATTTGCTTATTTTCGTGAATATTACAATGAATAAAGCAGCATTAGAAAGAACATTTAAAGGAGTATTAGAGAAAGTTGATCGTTTTGGAAATACTCACTTAAATTTGAATTTACAGACGAAAATCTAGAAGCGTGATTTTTCTATATTTTTGTAAAATTCTCGACATTTTCGCCAATAATTTGATCAATTTTATAAATTTACAAATGATTTTTGCATAGTTTATCGAAAATGAAACGCGCTGTCCAAATCTCTAAGAAATTCCCCAAAACTGGGGGAAATTCCCAAAAACTGAAGAGCTTGTATTACACTTTCTTTCAATTTTATGTTCAAACAATGCCAATATTTAATAACAGATAACTTGCTTACTTTCGTATAAATTGCAATGAATCGGGCGCCATTAGAAAGAGCATTTCAAGAATCATTAGAAAAAGTTTTTCGTTTTGAAAAATTACACTACAATTAGAATTTATAGACGCAAATCTGGGAGCGTGATTTTTCTACATTTTTTCGCATTTTTCTTCATTTTTGCCAACACTTTAGCCAATAATATAAATTTATAAACAATAGTTGCGTACTTTATACAAAATGGAAAGCGCTTTCTCAATCTCCAAGAAATTCTCCAATCGGCTTGCTAATTTTCCGCGAAATCACCAAAAACCGAACGCCTTCTTAATGCAAGCCTTTTTAGTAATCGAATTGCTTGTTTTTGGCGATAAATCAAAATATTTAATGATAAATAAGGGCGAATGCCGCCCTTAGTCATCATTAAATTTGGTTATCAATTATGCCCGCTAGGCTGTTGTTTTGTGAAATTCGGCTTGAATTTTACTTGATAAACTATTCAATTTCTACTCAACAAACAAAATTGTTTGACTATCTGCTTGAATATCTGAATATTTGGTTAATATTAAGCTTATCATGTATGCTACTCTTTTGTATATTGTGTTGGAAAATTCGATTTTAACGGCAATTAAGTTTTTAATTTCGTCTTGTTCTTTGATTTATTTTTTCTTTATTTTACAGAACAATTCGAGGGGAAAATGCACAAAAAATTGGGATTTTTCTTATTCTTTGTTCGTTTTCTACCTCTTGGCGGTTCGGAATTTTTGCTCATTAAATTAGTGTGGAGAATTTTCCAAGTATATACAACTGAATTATTCTTTATTAAGTCTTGAAAGTTATACTTCTATATCATGGTGGGTTGTTGATGTTTATTAAGAAATTTCTTTAATTTTCGTATTCCTTTTCAGATGAATATTCTCGACTTTATAGAAATCATTTGAGACGTTTCCATTTGATCACAAATAAACAGGTAATCAACGTAATTTAATTATTACTAATTGTAGTCGTTGTTGTTGTTGTTGTAATTATCAGTGGTGATAAGATAAAAATCAAAAAATACATTTTTCATCAACCATTTCAACAGTGACAAATTATCACTCTCTTCATTCTATTTATACATTTTTTATCATTGCTGGAATCCCATACAGTTGGAATATGCAAACTGTATCTCCCTTTATATCTCGTCGAGTTATCAAAGTTGTGAATTCACACAGTTGTACGTGCAGATATGTAAAATGAAACATTCAAAAACTACATTAAATAAAAGTATAAAGCTTTATAAATTTTTTTGGCGATTTTCTATTGAATCCTACAACTATTCATTAAATTCAAACGATAATTAATGGAGTAATTAGTAGAAGTATACAATTTCAATAGAGTTTTCGTACAATCAGGCAAATCTACAACAATTACAAGTTGCAAGTCATCAAAATTTCTTGAATTTTCGACCCGGCGCATCCACCATTTTACAACAATCAACCCATTCGTTCATAACGGAAACAATCGACAATTAATTTCCAATTTATTTACATATTTGGAATCTATACGAATCTCTCTTGATATACAGCCAGAATGAAGGAGAGATAGGGCAAAAAATTTCGATTGTTCCGACAATGGGTACTCGTCATCCGGCGCTTTATCACTCGCTTTCTATGCCGATTATTGACTGGATTATCGGTTGATGAATATTATAATCGTAACTCTTACCGTTATTGTTTAATGTAGAAAAGATGAAGATATTCATTTGTTCGATTAAATAATCGTCAATGTATTTATTCTAATAAATCTCGCATAATTTTCGGGAGATTTATTGGAATATTTTATTGAAATCTGAATGTTTTCGGATGAAACTTAATCGATTGTAATAAATCAAAATTTCGTCGTTCTCTATTCTCTATTCGAATATCGACAAATCTCGAATTTCTCCATCTAATCACCAATCACAATTTTTCGACTTATTCAAATTGAAGCCAAACAAACCGACAATCTTATTGAATGCCTGTTTAGTGTTTCGAAGAAAGCTTTCTTGGCGAGAATATCCTGTTTTCATGATAATGATCACGTTCAAAGTTTTAACTCAATTTTCATAATACCACTACCAACAATAACAACAATAAAAAGTCACAGTAAATTGAAAAATCATAGAAAAACAACGATTGTCTGGCAAAATCTAGAAATTTCAATAATTTCATTCGTACCTTCCTTATCAACAATCATCACTAATATCAACAAGACTCGAATCAATTGGAAATGTCATCAATGTTGATACGTTTGACAGGTTCATTTACTGTATCTATTGATGCAAAAGAATTATAAAAACGTATAAAAGCGAGAAATAAATAGATCGTGCAATTTTCCATGCCCTTCAATTTTTCCAACGATATTTTAGAAGTTACGGAGTGCCATAACAGAAATTTATTTTAACGAAAACAGAACAGAAAACACTACAATAAAACATTTGGTCTAAAGTTGTTAAGTTTTCGACAATTTTCCTAAAAACTAACAATATTACCGGCAAATTTCTGAGAGAACTGAAAAGCGTTTTAAATTTGCTATATATTGTGAGAAAATCATTGAAAAATCGATAAAATTTGCTAAATTATGGTGGAAAATTAAACTCCTCTTCCAGGATTTTTCTCTATAACTGAAAATCTCATGGAAAATTTTCAAAACAAAAATACTTTTAGATACTCCTTGAAATCCTCTTTTTAATGTCACTGTACTCATTAAAATATCTGATCAAACAAGGTAGATATCGATGTAGTTTTCGTTAATTTTCTGGAAAACTAACAAACCTCTATAGGTCTGTTGGTTACGGATCTCTAAGAAATCCTCCTATTTGAATTTCTCAGGGAGTTGTAGATTCAGAAAACGCTTTCAATTTGCTACTTACTTTAAGAAAATCATTAAAAAAATCCATTTTTTTTTTAGAAAACACGTCCCCCAGGATTTTCTTTTGTAATTCAAAGTTCAAGTAATTTTTTTTTCAAAACAAACGCTCCTTAATACTCCTTGAAATGCTCTTTCTAATGCTACTTTACTCATTACAAGATCGTATTAAACAAGGGAGATATCGATTATTAAAGTTTATATCGAAAAAACGATGTAATGTGGGCCAATTTTCCGGGAAATTAACAAACGTATTGAAAAATTTCTTGAACTTTTGGAAAGCGCTCTCAGTTTATTATTTATTAAGAGAAAATAATTGTAAAATCGGTAATATTTGCTAAGTTATATGGAAAAATATGGAAAAAACAAGTCGTCCGGGATTTTCCTTTGTAACTCAAAGTTCAATTGAAATTTCCCAAAATAAAAACGCTCATGGATACCCCTTGAAATGCCCATTCCAATGCCATTATATTCGCTACAATGTCTCATCAAACAAGCGAGATATCGATTTTAGAAAATGACTATTTTTCAGATCTCGTATCGACATAATGTCAATTTTCCGGAAAACTAACAAAACTAGTGGGGAATTTCTTGAAGATTTAGAAAGCGGTTTCAATTTATTATTTACAAAAAGAAAATTATTGGCAAGTTGATAATATTTGCGAAATTATGCAGGAAAATACGCATTTTTTTGAAAGAACTTGTTCTCCAAAATTTTCCTCTATAACTCACAATTCAATTAAGATTTTCCGGTAAACTACTACCTACTGTAGCATTTTTAGAGGTTTGGAAAGTGCTTTCAATTTTCAATAGAAAATCATTAAAAAATTGATGTTTTAGGGGAAAATATGGATTTTTTTAACATATATTTAGCCAAATGTAGCTCAAATAATTCAGATAATTCAGAGTTCAATTAGAATTTTTCAAAACAAGAATGCTCATAGATACTCCCTTTCTAATAGAATGCAATGCATTAGAATATATCATCAAACAAAGGAGATATCGATTTTTTAAAACTGATATTTCTTTGACACCAAATTGGAGAAAATGATGTTATGTAGACCCTCCAGTTTCTATAAATTTTCAAGAAAATCAACGAACCAATTAGAAGATTATTTGGAGATTTGAATAGAGTTTTCAATTTGCTATATTTTGTGAGAAAATCATTGAAAAATTAAAAATATTTGCTAAATTATAGGGAAAAATATGAATTTTTTTGAAAAAACACGTACTCCAAGACTTTCTGTGATAACCCAAAATTCAATTGAAATTTTTCAAAATAGGATGCTCCTTAAAACGTCCTTTCTAACAACGTATGAATCATTACAATATATCATCAAACAAGCGAGATATCGAGTATGAAAATTTGCGGACACATGTGCTTTAGACCCTCAATTTTCAATAAATTAGTATTTCTTTCATATACCAGAAGCAGAAATAGTTTTTAAATCTTGCAGAAATTTCAGTTACCGAACCAGAAATCTATATTTCTGTTAAATTTAAATTCGAAATTGCCGCGGTTTTAGTTCGAGTTTATTGGTTAAATCTGTAACTAACTAGAAGTGTGATTGGTTCTGAGGCGCGCGAAATTCGAATTACCATTTTTGTTGTAAATTAAACCGATAATTATTCGAATTTTTTCTGTTTGTTTGAGATGAAGTGAGAAGTTTCAATAAACAGCAGAACGGAACTAAAAAATCGATTTGTGCTACTGTTAAAAATAGAACCGTCTCTCTTTCTCTCTCCCGTTTTCCATCTAATAAAATTTAATTGAAAATTATTTTATGTAAGTTTACTGAAAATAGATTGTAATGAACTTGTTACTTAAAATTGATTACTTAATCGAAATTTGTTTATTATGAATTGATTTTATTTCGTTGCAGTTAAGATTTTTGATTGTTTAAATAAGCGGTTTGATCAATAAATACAAAATACTACCGATTATTATTGTTATCATCAACTTAATTCAATTTTATGTTAAAATTCGATTTTTAATCAACGATAATTGGTTTTAAAATTGGCGATTTTTCTAAAAAAACTTTCGAATGAATCAAACTATTTTTCGACCTAGTTTCATTTTTAGCAGCTAACAATCTACTTTGATGTTATAAAAAGATTAATCCAACAACCTCTTATTTTTCTGCTGCTTCATCATAACTGCCACTACCATCATCACCACCATCATCGTGTTATTTTTGATAATAATTCTGTCAAAAATAATCTCGCGTCTGCAACGAGAAATTCCTCATTTTTCACAATTTCTCCCCATCCTCATCTCTATAACCGTGTCGCCAACCAGATCAATTTATTACGTTGCAGTAAGTTGTAAGATTAAGCCAATGCCGTTAACGATCAACTATAACAACAACATCAACAACAACAACAACATTAGCGTATATGTTGGTGATTAATAAAGCTCAAAATACAAATTTTGCTGTCTTTATCGGAGAAAATTAAGTAGATAAACCCTCGTTATTTCGACAACACCACCATAGATAATGATGATGATGGTGGTAATTAGTGGCGTCAAAACTACGATTCGTTTTGCCATCCAGATGCGGCAATATCGGAAATTTCCTAATCGCAATGGAAATTTGAGCATTCCCAAATTCTTCCACTTCATTATTTTCGTTTGTAGATTCGAAATAAGATTCTTTTCTATTTAAAGTCGTGTATTTTCTTTATCAACACTGTTAAATTTGTGTTATTGTCGTTGATTAAACCAGATTTCCATGCAACGAAAATAGATGAAAGGAAGACGAATTTCCTTCAGTTTATAAAATTTATTTTAAGAAAGGCTCCATTGTTTTCTTATTTTCTTTTCTATGTTGATCCATGAAACTTTACATCTTTTGTTTAGTTAATTTTCGGTAATAAATCATTGCTTTTCTAAAACGGGATCGTTTTAAAAATTCAACACTCCTCTTTTATAATACACAACGTATTCTGTTAATAAATCTCCATCTTTATTATTATTGTTTAGATGATGTACAAACTACGTTATTTGTTTGAAAATTTGATAATGTACAGTAAATGAAAAGAAGATTACATGAATATTAGAAATTCTAGGCACGTAACGGCGATAATTTCTCGGTCTTTATTAGAAATACGCCTACATTTAGAATGGATTTTTCGTTCTCGTGTGCCGTTGTGGGTGAATACTTTACGAGCTTTCCCGTCTATTTTCCACTTATAAATAGACAAAAACCGATACGAATCGTGTAAAAATTACATAATCTACATGTGTCTCGTGTATGTAGAATTGTCAAAATCTCCCGAGTATTGGCCGTTAATTAAACAGTAAGGCTTGTAATTTATTAGATGATTCCGCTCTATTTATCCGAGGCTATACCGTGGAGAATTTGAAAACCTGTAAATGATACGAATTCATGTTTTGTCCCTATTTATTGTACATATAATGAAGCTTTAAACAACACAACATTTAATCCGCTTCCACTAATCCCCAATGAAATTATACGGAATATATATTTTTGTATATTTAGATACGTTTTTCTTGTAAATACAGACGAAATTTTTAAAATTTTTTCAATAGCGCATAAATTCCAATGAATTTATTACCATAAATTAAACGAAATTGAAATGATAACAACAAAACTCATTGAAAATACAAAATATACAAACTTTAGTTTGTTATAATTCGTTTTTATGAAGCGGAGAAAATTAGTTTGGTTGGTAATCCGGATAAGTATATACAAACTTAATCTACCGTATGTCCTCTAAATGGTCGTTCCAGTGTCTGCTTATTCATCATACAGATGCAGTTACATATAATTAAAGAGGAAATGAAAAATTGTAACACCGATAAGGAAAACTAGGACAGTTAAAATGTACGTTAGAAAAATTTACAAATCGATTCGTAAATTTAGCCCGAATATAGCCAATTTAAAGCTGGATATTTTGACATTCAAGATCTAAGATTTAGACAATTTTAATAACATTAGAGAGACGCATTTAATCAAATCTAGCTTCAAATTCGCTTAACAATTTAAGGCAGGCTCGAAGCAAGCGATTATAAGGCGATTCCATAAGGCAGTAGATCTAAAATATCTCGAACATATTGCGATATAGTGGATGTTTCTTTGGATTCTCTACAATTGTAATCCTATAAATTTGGGAAATTCAACCAAAAGAATTGAATTACTCATGAAACAAGAGTGTTAAGGGATTTAAAATTAATCGTTGTATAATCAATAAAATAAACTGAAGTATAAATAGATGGATAGAGGACAGTTGAGGCTACAATTCTGACCGATACCGGTTTCGATTTCCTTTTCTGCTTGTCGTAAAACAACAATCAAAGTAGCCTAATTTTTGCGAAATTTTGCAGCCAACGATACGCCTACAAATCTTCCAATAGGTATTTCGAGCAAAACTTTTGAATCTGCAAAGGATAAACTTTGCTAAAAACTTGTCTTGTTTGTGTACTTCAGTAGCAAAATTTGCTGATAAAATGGACTTGAAAAAGGCATTGAAATGTTTGAATTCGTTTTATTTTGACGAATTGTTTTACAATTCGGGGTATGCTCCTCAATCACTACTAAACTTTAAGAGGATTCTAAAATTAAATTGTATGAATCTTGTGGGATAACACTCGAACAAAACCTTTAAGATCAAAACTGAACGAACATACCTTAAAGTTTGTCTCTTCTTAAAAGAGGCATGATTCATTAGCAAAATTTGTTAAAAATTGCTAAATTGAGCTCGAAAGAAGCATAGAGTTGTTTAAAATTCCTTATTTTGACGAAATTTTCGAAAAAAATTGATAGAGCTAAAGCTATAAATTCAGCTCGAAATTCCATTGAAAACCAATAAAAAATCTCCTTTAAAAAGGCAAAAATTATCTAGAAAACTGATCATTTAGGACAAGATTCAACAAAAATGGACACTTTAAACAGAAAACACTAAAATCTTCTTTGTAAACAAGATTTTATCTTTAAGCTTGGAAAAATTGGACAACAATAATAAAAAATCCAAAATTATTTCCAAAAAGAGATAAATATTGCTTAACATATCTTACGATTCAGGGGTTGAGACATTGCTCTTCATCCTTTATTAAGCTCTAAAAGGGGTTGGATTGTGAAAATTTATGCAGTAACATTTGTACCTCAAAACTTGGAGAACGTGCCCCAAAATTCGGCAATTCTTCTTAAGAAAAAAAAAGCATCAAAATGGTCTTCTTTGAGCTCGAAAAAAGCATAGATTTGCTTAAGTTTTCTATATTCTCATGAAATTGTCGAAATACTTGATAGAGCTAACTTTTTCAAAGCGAAAAGGCTACAAAATCTGCTTTAAGTGGCAGAAATTATCTAAAAATTGACCATTTAGGATAGCTTCACCCAAAAAATACCATAATCTTGATTCTAAATCAAGATTTTATTTTTAAATTCAATTAAAAATGGCTTAAAACGGGACATTAATAAAAAATTCAAAAATTTCTTCTGTTTTACGATTCGGGGGATGAAACATTGCTAAGCTTTAAAAAGGCCCTAAAATTAAATTGTGCGAAATTTGTGGAAATACCTTTAATATTAAAAGTTACTAAAAACTGAGCCTTCTTCTTAAAATAACAACAAAATTGTCTTCTTTGCATGTCTCAGAAGCGAAATTTGTTAAAAATTGGTACAGTATTTTGACGAATTTTTTGAAAAATTGACCCTAAAGCGGCTAAACAGTCTATTTTAAATGCAAAATTTATCCAGGAATTAATCATTTAGGATAAGATTCGACAAAGATTGATAATCTACAAAAAAAATCCCAAAATCCTTAAGCTTGATAGAAAATTTCGTTAAAAATGTGATGAATAGAATCGAAAACTCAAAAATTCTTCTCAGAAAAGATCAAAGTAACCTGAATTATCTTTGTTTTCAATTTGGGGGGTGACACATTGTTTCTCACCCTTTTACTACACCTTTGATTCTATTGTTTTTGGTCAAAAGGACTCGAAAATTAAATTAAGATCAAAAGTTATTAAAAATTAAGCCTCAAAATTCTTCTTCTTAAAATAACAACAAAATTGTCTTCTTTGCATGATTCACCTACAAAATTTGTTAAAAATTGTTACATTAAGCCCAAAAAAAGAATAGATTAGCTTGAATTTGTCTTATTTTGAGAGATTTTCAAAAAAACTGACCCAAATTTTTCAAAACTTGGACTAAAATCCAAAAATCAACATGAAATTCAATCTAAACCGGCTAAACAATCTTTAAATCAAAAATTTATTTAAGAACTAATGATCTAGGATAAAATTCAACAAAAATTGATGATCTAAAAAGAAAATCCCCAAATTGTATCTTTAAACTTCATAGCAAATTTCATTAAACATCGGATGAATAACGATAGAAAACTCGAAAATTCTTCTCAAAAAAAATCATGTTTCCAATTTGGGGGATGAAACATTGCTCCTCACCCTTTTACTACACATTTGATTCTATTGTTCTTGGTCCAAAGGGCTGGAAAATTAAATTGTGACATAAACACAGCTGATCGGCTGGTTTTCAACTGAAATTTCACGCAATATTGTGAAAAATATTGAAATTGAGAGCGATGAAAAATTTCGAAATTGAAAAGATCCGGTTTTGTTTTCACATGAAAACATTTAAAAACAAGCACATGAATATAACAAGTATCGATTTTAATTACAAAATTTGTATTTTTGTTAGATTTTTTTTTTTAATTAGAAAGAAGGCCGGAACTACACAAAGTTTTGCGTCATCGTTTATTGGATATGTGTTGGTTATATACAATTTTAGCACACACATACACCATACAGACAAATGTTTATTTATGTTTGAAGAAAATAGAAAACCATATACAAAAACTTATTGAATTTTCTTTCAGTTGGATAAAGAGCATAAGAAAAAAAGACAGAACGACTACGCCCACAAACATACAAATTTTCAGCTTCCGAATAATTTTCCACATGGCTAAAGTAATTTCAAACAGACTTCAATTTAGCCGTAAGCAAAATACGTGAGTTTTCAACGGGAAATCCACGAAAATTCGGAAATTTCCACAGATTTGATCGATGATTTAATCTCGTCCCATTTAAACAGACATAAGTAAGGAGAAAAGACAGACGATCTGATAACATCTTTTGTCCATCTATTTTCATTAGAATCGACCACATTTTAACCTTCCAAACAAAAATAATGATCGATTATTGGACAGAGACAACGGTGACGTAAATGGTGGGTTACAGAATGACGTCATTGTTGGAATTCAACCAGTATAGTAAAGATGGGAAATTGGAGAATTTTTGTATTAGAAAGAAACGCAAGATTGTTAGTTATTATAAACATAAAATACAATACGGATCACTGAACTAGAGACAAATTAGAATTAGGTCGTATGATGACGTTAAATTAAACCATGACCTAATGAAGTGGAAATATTGCTGGAAAAAGATAGGAAATGAGCGTAACCATCAACATTGGTTGCGTTTTTCGAGATTAATCGAGGTGTATTTTTTCAATCACAATCAAGTGGAATCTTTAAAAAAGCCGCCCTTAAATGAGATAAATAAAAAATTAAACCATGAACTTTTATACGGAAAGGTTATCGAATCAATTTTGGATTAAATTTCGATCGAATTAATTCAGTAGAATTTGCTTGAACAAAATGAAAACATTCATTCTTCTTCTATTATTAACGAAATTAATTAGCGGTAATTGGATAAGTTTAGAGAAATTCGTAAAACAAACAGGTTGTTTTTAGGCTAATTATTTTTCTAAATAAATAATAATTAATTAAGCTTTCTAGATAAAGATGATGATAGTTATTGTTACGAAAGAACGTTCAAAATTGGTTCAATGTTGCGGAATGAGACTAGAAGAGTTGAAAATTTATGTCTAACAGCCACTTGTCTTGACAACAGAAACGTCAAATATAACGGGTAAGTGGGATTCTATACAAACTCATCATTCTATTCTATTAAAAGTATTCTCTAACTTTCGGCGATTCGTTACCATGACAACGCTTCCATCCCACTTTATACTGTTTGGAAAAAGACTTAAAGTTAGAGAATACCAATATACATAAAGACCTTTAATAGAATAGGGCAATTTTTGTAAATCTCGCCGAGCCGGCTATTTCAGTGAATTGATAACATCGTTATTTTTTTTGTAGATGTCCATTAGTGATGATAAAACCACCCTGTAGTGTTACAGGCGGTGATTTATCAAGACCATATCCAGAATGTTGTATAAGAATCTATTGTAATGAAACTGTACAAAATTGAATTGTATAAGGAACTTACCCCATCAGGATTGTGTTTGTAGGGTGGTCCAGAACCGCAAAATTCCACTAGAACATCCTGCAATTTTTTGGTCGAATCTGTAAGGGAAATATCGAAATTCGAAATTGTTTTTTTACAAAATAAATTAACTCTAAGATATTCGATATGGTTTGTTAAACCGCCCCGAAAACAGGAAATCTATATCTGGGTATCCAGAGTTGGACTGGATTTCTACCGGGGCCAACCGCCATTCGGAGGCCCATGCCATTGCCTTTTGAATTTGAATTTGATTATGAAGAATAATTTAAAAAAACGATTTCTCGCTTGTTTCCGCGAATTTCACAAAAATTTAAACAGATTTAAAAGGCGCATTTCAAGGTGGATCTAAGGACTTTTTTACTTCAGAGAGTTCCCTTCGATTTTGAGTTCAGAGGACATTTCTTAAGCATATTTTTATAATTCTCCTCATTTCCCGCTCGGAAGACAATTGAAATCTTCGTTCCAAAGAAATTTGCCAATTGGTTTGCTAGTTTTCTAGAAAGTTGCCTCTAATGCCCTTTTTTCGATTTGATTTTCAAGCGATGCCAGTATCTTAATAATCGATTATTTTCTTAATTTCGTGAATAAAACACCATTAGAAAGAACATTTCAGGGAGCACTAGAGAAAGTTTTACGTTTTGAAAAATTTAACTTCGATTTAAATTTATGATTGAAAATCTAGATGCATAATTTTTCCATATTTCTGCAAATTTTTCTATAATTTAGCCAATAATTTAAATGTATAAACGATTTTTGTAAAGTTTATAGAAAATAGAATGCACTTTCTAAATCTCGAAAAAATTTGCAAATCAGCTTGCTAGTTTTTTTTGGGGGAAATTGCCAAAAATTGCCAAAAATTTTCGTAATTATTGCAATAAATAAAACACCACTAGAAAGAGCACCTCAAGGAGCATGAAAGTTTTTCGTTTTAGAAAATTCCACTTGATTTAGCATTTCTAATTGAAAATCTACAAGCATGTTTGCTCTATATTTTTGCACAATTTTCTATATTTTCGCCGATAATTTAGCTAATATTGCAAATTTAAGAAAAATTTTTGCAATTTCAAAGACGAAAAACGCTTCCTAAATCTCCAAGAAGTTCTCCGGAAAATTGCCAAAAATTAAGCACTTGTTTTAGAACTTTCTTTTTCGCTTTGGTGCCCAAACAATGCCAGTATTTTAATAATCCATAACTTGCTTATTTTCCTAAATATCATAATAAATAAAGCAGCATTAGAAAGGAGAGTTCAAAGTGTTCCTTTTTGGAAAATTCCATTTGAATTTGAATTTAGAGGTGAAAATCTAGAAGCATGGCTCCTATATTTTGAAACATTTTGCTATATTTTCGCTGATAATTTAGTCAATATTGCCAATTTACAAACGACTTTCGCAGCTTACTAGTTTTCCGGGAAATTGCCAAAAATTGAAGAGCATCTTTATTCGATTTAGTGTTCAAACAATACTAATATTTGAATAATAGGTAACTTTTTGATTTTCGTAAATATTGCAATGAATATAACAGCATTGGAAAGGGCATTTCAATAAGCATTGGAAAAAGTTTTTCGTTTTGGAAAATTTGACTTGATTTTGAATTTATAGGTGAAAATCTAGAAGCATGATTTTTCTATAAGTTTGCTAGTTTTCCAGCAATTTGCCAAAAACTGAAGGGATTGTATTACAATATTTAATAATCGATAAGAGAATTTCAAGGAGCATCCAAGAAAGTTTTCTGTTTCGGAAAATTGCACCTTGGAGTCTTTCTAATTCCGTTTCGGCCATTAGAATTTGTTTGGAAAATCAAACAAACATTTGTCGGGTCCAAAATAGTCCAGTCCGGCACTGCAACATCAATCGATAATAACAGAAAAATTTCCACGTTTCCCTTTCGACTTATACAGAAATTAATTTGTTGGTAGCATTGTTCTGGTAGGTAAATTGACGTAATCGATGACGTACTCTAAAATTTAAATGACATAACGTGTGTAAAAGTGGTTTTGTATTGTTGTAATTTTATTGCCTCACCGATATTGGCAACATCAACATGCACGTAAACTTGAATAAATTTTCCCACCCTTAGGGTGTCGCTTTATCGAAAATATTCCAAATTTTACATACAATAGAAATTCTAATTGAAGAAATTCTTGGAAACTACACGAAAGAAGTCCATTATAATTGTTGTAGAGTTTAAGGGTAGACTAATCGAATAAATAAATATTTACATGTTGATGAAGGGGTTGGGTGGTATAATTATGGTTGTAAACATTGTTCATCTGTTTGAATGTTTGGCTTATAGGGATGATGGTATAAGTCATTTTCATTCTGCCTTCAGATTAATTAAAATGGGCGGTGGTATTGTTCGATGGATTATATTAATAATAAAAGATAACAGAAAACATGTTGTATGCTATATAGGAAATTAATATTGTCGACCTTCCCCTTTTACCAATTTCGAAGTCTAAAAATATCACAAATGTAATAATTAACATTTGTTACTCGTCTTGGGTGTAGAATATGTAGATACAAGAAACTTAAAGACAAAATAAAACTATATTACAAAATGAGGGTGAAATAAGGGTAGTTAAACATATAGAATCAAACAAACAATACACGTGGCACAAATGAGTATGGCGTGACAAACAATATTTAATCTAGAGGGTAGAAATTAAATAAGAAAACTGATAAGTATTTTTCAGTTGTAGATTCATTGTTGAAAATTATCGAGATTCATCACACTTTTAATTCTCACTATTAAATATTTGGACGACTACTTTTATCGCCAAATTCGTTCGTCTCATTTATCCTAAAGAAAACCAACCACCTGTTTCTCTGTACTTTTATAAAACTGAAACGTTCGATGATTAAATGTGGCTTCCTTACAAATTGGAAGTCTTCAATTCCAAATATAGCCGGAAAGCTACAACTTGTCGGATTTTGGCTAATTTATGAGCAAGATTTGACTCAATTCTAAGGCTTAAAGAACTTCAAAGCAGGGGAAATTTTGACATTTACTCATTTATTTTTGAATTTACAATCAATTGAAAGAGCCTTTTAAACTGCTGGATATGAATCGTATAGTTTTGGGAAATTTTCTGGAAACTTTGAGTTGTAGATGGAGATTTAGAAGTGTGTACTTTTAGGTTTCCATAACTTAGCCTATCAGTCGTCAGTCGTATTCTGTAACTTTTTGTAGATTCGTTACCATAACAACGTTGTAGATCGACAATCTTCTTGAATAGGCAGTTTTCATAATTCCATCCGTAATTTTGTACCAAATTCAATAAAATAATAGAATTAAGGAAACTAGTCTAAATGTTATGGTAACGGACCTGCAAAAAGTTGCAGAATACGACTGTATATTAATTTGTTTGCCACAAATATAGAGTTTAGTCAATAGAAAATTGAAAGAGCTTTCCAAATATGCAAGCAATTTTCCGATCAGTCCAGTAGTTTTCCGGAAAATTAAGAACAATAGTACAGCCAAACAATGGATACAGTTTTGTTTAGATTTTCCAGAAGATTTTCAATTTTTTACAACAATGGTACCAACAGAAAGGTAATAGAATTTTCTATAAATTGCAATATATTTTATATAAAAATAATCGATTTTAATAGATAGAAATTAGCGGTAAAAATTTCCCACCATAAATTTTCATTAAAGTACTAATTCTTTAAATTTCCTTCTGTAACTCTAGAATACACCCGAATTTCCGAAAATCAGATAGTCCACCGGATACTCCTTGAAATGTTCTTCCAAATGCCGTTTAGATCATTAAAATCTATTGGAAAATAAACGAAAATTCTTGTTTGAAAAATGTGGCTTTAAATATCACATGGAAGCTTCCCATACAATTTTCCAAATGGGCAAGATTCGCTTGTTGCAGCTTGAAATTCTCGTCCCAACAACCTCTAGTATTTGATTTTAGAGTAGAAAATAAAGGAGAAATCGTCGATTGAAAATTTAACTTCTTTTAAAGGAGTTGTAGCCCCTTAAATTATCTCCATTAATAAAATTAGATTTGTTACATTAAAATTGTTTTATTTGCAACACTTCCGATGTTAGAAATGTGAGCTAATTCTCGTCTAATTGGTAGATAGAATGGTTATTTTAAATAATAAATAATTTCTCTAATTTGCTGAAAAACTGTACCTTATTAGAATAAAGTGTCGTATTTCTTCAGGAGATTTAAATTTCAATGCAAAGGAAGGTGGAAAATGTGGAAGAATACATTTCTACTAAAAAAACTAGTGATTTGATTGTAGTGGAGTCAAGTTGTCCGACGTAATTTGTTCAATTGTAATTTCGGTTTTTTTCTCTCGTCCAGTTGGTGGAAATCAATTTCACAATTTTAATTAAATCCTAAATATTTTCCAAATGAATAAATATCTTGTTATTTGTTTGATAAAGACGAATAAAATTAATTATCGTCGAATATCAACATAATTTTAATTAAATTCGTCTCAATCTATCCGTGAATTTTCGATGGAAATTTAGTAAAATTAACAGCGGAAAAATTGTTGTTTTATTATCATTATTTTAGAGAACTCTAAGATGATTTATAAATAATTAAGTTTTGCCGTGTTATTTCCATTAGCGTCCATTTTCCGCAGCCTTCAAGATTTGTGGCTGGAATTGGTGTTATTATTTAAAAAGATGGCCACTTGGTGGCTGTTTTTTTTTCGATGCTCTTCTCCGACTAGCATCTCTTTTAAATTTTCTATTAAAATGAATTTATGACTGTGAAATTCTCCAGCTTATTTTCCATAGACGGGATTATTTCTATAGAATTTTTCATTGTTATATACACGAATACGTTGTGTTGTATAAAGTCAATTTACATTTTTATGCGGTATAGTTGTGGTCAGTTTATCAGTTTTTCCGTTACAGAAATCGTAAACAAATACGACACGAAACAATAAAAACGAATCGAGTTTGTCGCTATTGGAAATGCCAACGAAAAGTTGTTTTACGTCAATAATTCTGTTATGTATTTGTTGTTGCACGAATCAATTAAATTCTCTATATTTCTCTCTTTCTATACTGTGCATTTTATTATCAAATACCAGACTGTTTTCAATACGAACATGTGACTAGAATTCAAATTGCATTCATTGACATTAGGGGAAATAGATGGATTAGATTATAATGGAATAGAATGGTGATTGCCGGATGTTTCATATAAATATGGCAGCTAGGAGATTTGAAAAATATTTTAAGGATTTGTAGGATAATCCTTAGGAGGATTTCAACGAAATTAGAACTTTGTAACTCTTTAGAAATAAATGAAAAACCACTTTAATCTGACAATGTCACGATTTTCATCAATCGAATGTGCACGTAACACGATCAAAATTAACTAGAAAATCCTTTAGAAATATTTTTTCTCAATGTAGTTGTTTGTGCCAAATTGTATTGAAAGTTTCAAAAAATAAGCAAAAGAGAGTTATTTAACTAATTAGTTTAATTGGGTCGATTAGTTTTTCAGAATTGCGACCAGTATGACCTTTGTTCGTACCTATTTCTACCCCAGAAAGGATATCTTCCTTTCAAAGTTAATTATCGCTCTGGAAGACCTCCTCCATACCTGAGCAGGCCCTAGAGTCATGCTGAGGTGAGTCAACGCTTCGCATCTACATAATGTGATAGGAGGTTTGAATGTTAGCTAAACTCAATTTTTTGAGGTAATATCTATGTCCGGTCAGAAGCCCCGTTAATTCATCGCTCGTAAGGTCGTGGAACTTCTCAGCATTCTTAGACGAGTGATCGATGAATAACTCCTCCTATTTTATTTCCAGAGTTTACCTTTAGGAGAGCATTTTACTGCTTCTTTCCCATCTGCAGATCCCTTTGTTAACCCACCGAACGGTTGTGCACCTAGAAATGAAGCATCAGAGCCTGCCGTCGCAAATTCATCTAATTCTCTGATGCTCTGGCATCTAAGCTAGGGTAAGTCTATTGCCCCTTGTCAGCAGTTTCAGGGATTGGCGACATTTCCAGACGATCTTTGACACAAGGCGATATCCATCAGAAGCCTGGTCTTAATGCGTTCTTAGCATTCTTAGGCGAGTAATCGACAGACAATGTCGCCTGTTCCACTCCCGGAATTTACCTCCAGTGGGGCATTTTATTGCTCCTTTCCCATCTGTAGATTTCTTTCGCTCAGTGGATTCTTGTTAACAGAACAGTTCTGGACCTACAAATGAAGCTTAAAAGTATGCCTTTGCCAGTTCATTTCTTGTAATTCCCTGATGCCCTGTAGCCCAAGCTAGGGTAAGTTTATTGCCCCTTGAGAGCAGTTTCTGGGGCACATCTCTATTGTAAGAATTTCAACTTGCATTATAGAAGGGAACTTCTCCAAGGCTATAAATGCGTCCGTATGCCAGTTCCTCATCCATTAGAGAAAGAGATAGAGATGAGGAGAGAGAGAGGGTACAGTTTATCGCACTTTATCTACGCTACCAATGTTTTGGGTAAAGTTAGTTTGGTTGATCTTGGCAGGGCCGGGGCATTATGAAATGCCTTCTGAGGCAAAAGTTCTGTATATTCTGCAAGTTAAATTGTCAATATCGACAAAATTCTACCTAATTTTACTATTTGACTATAAAAAGCAACAAAACTTTAATTTGAACAATTTAGAGGGACTTTTCGAATATAAACCTCAATTTATAGATATTTCAATCATTAATATTCTTTTATTAAGAAAATTTTCGAGATTTTGATTCCAGTTTTTGAATCATCCTCATTATTAGCCAGCACTTTTTCAATAAAATTGTAGAAAATAGAAGATTTGGACACTGTAGGAAAAATTTTTGGAAAAATCTCTACTTGTATTCAATTTTTGTGGACAATGTTCGAATTGAAACTATTTCAGTAAATTTTGCTATTTGAAAACAAATTTTGGTTCTGAATTATGACAGCAATTTTCAACAAATTTGGCTATTGAATCACTTCGTAGACAATTTTGAGGTTTTTAAGAATTTTCCGAGTCCAATTTTTGGGACATTTTTGTTTAAGTTCTATTAGTTGGCGAGCAATTCGAAAAATAAGGTAGTACTCAGTGAATATTTTAGCAAAAGATGGACCTCGTAATAATTTAGTAAATTTTGCTATTTGATAGCTAATTTCAGTCCATTAATCTTCAATATTCATCCATATCTTAACAAGTGTTGGTCCTAAATTAGCAATTTTTATGAAATTTGACTACTGGATCACTCTGGAGAGAGATTTTTGAGGCTCTTAAAATCCTCTGAGTCCAGATTTTGAAGCATTTTTGTTCCTCTTGTTATCAGGTATGTAGTTTAAAGGTAAATCCTTTTAGTTAATGAGCAATTTGAAAAATATTTTGAGGATCTATAGAAGGGTCACTATACAACATTTTAGCAAATTCATCGGAAAGTTGCTCAAAAACGCTTCTTTGGACAAACAAGTGTTATTTGTCTCTTTCCAATGAGCTATGAGGTCCACCTTTTGTTAGAACAAAACCTA
This sequence comes from Hycleus phaleratus, assembly GCA_013841185.1. NCBI lineage: Eukaryota > Metazoa > Arthropoda > Insecta > Coleoptera > Meloidae > Hycleus > Hycleus phaleratus. Next base: position 108,517 of record JACDRP010000137.1, read on the forward strand.
TTTAAAATATCCTTATCCTAGTCATTCTAATGAGCTACAAAGTCCTAATTCTACCAAAATGTAAGTATAGATTCTTGAGATATTTGTCAAATCGTCCCAACAAGTAGGAACTTCTAGATTAAACGTACAATTGTCGCTATTGTTAATTTCGAGAAATTTTCAATTTTATGCAAATAGAAAATGGAAACTTACATGTGGCTAAATCCTGTAGCTGTTGAAACTCCTGCGGGGACAGCTTTTCCCATTGTAAAGCCATTGTTTGTTCGAGTTGCCCCGGGCGGTGTTTTCATACATACAAATAAAACGTTGATGTATTCTCACATGGATGACACAATTTAGAAATTACTCTCTACCATTAATCAAATCACCTGCAAAATGAACAAGATTCGGTAAATGTGCGATTTTATATAAAAAGATTTAAAAAAAAAACACACACGTTGGTTTTAAATAAAGACCTGTGTGTTTGGGGTAAAAATATTTCCATAAACAAGACGATTATAAAGTTGGCCAAGTGCCAGTAGTCTTTTTAATGCAAGATTTTGTCACAAAAGTCATCTCATATATGTTTAGTTGGCCATATCTATGGATTTTAAAATGAAAATCCAATATCGACAATACTTTATATGCTAATATCGGATTTTTCCAATACATAAACTAATTTTTATCGAACAGACTAGTGCAGTAGACGGCATTTATAACTTGCCAAGGTTAAAAAAAACCATCTGGAATTCTAAAGGAGCTAATTTTTATGTAAAATCAATTATCAAAATTGAATAGAATTAGCGGTATATGTGATATGGTTTTGACATTTCCGCTTAAAACATGTTAAATTTCAATTATGTTACGCTTTTGTACTGTTGGCATTTAAACGCCTAGCTTTAGAATAAAATTAAAATTACCTACAATCTCGATGTTGGTATAAGAGAGCGTGTTAAAGTTTCCCATCTTTCCACCCAATCCACCCTTATAGAATTTGCAATAATTCAATTTTGATTAATCTAAAATAACAAAATTACCATAAATCAATACAACGATTCCGCTGTTATTGGTATAATTGTTTTTTTCCTCTTTGAATCGTATAAATGTAAATCTACAAACTAATTGAAACGATTAAATAAACGATTACGTATCAAGATTACTAAAACTACAAACATACTGTAATGTTATTGGAAATTTTCGTTATTTACATTACAGATATCGTTTCAATCTCATTAATCGTCTAGGATTTTTTCCGCGAAACTATTAACATTAATGTTGTGTTGACACGAATTGAAACTTATCTGCTATCAAACCGGACCTCAAATTGGCCCAAAATAGCGTTAATTAGTCGGTTTCTATCGCGGAACCGGCTCGAATGTCGGCTACAAGAACGATAAAACCACCCCAATGGGTTGGTGGGTTTGTTTTCAACTTCCATACAATTTTGTAAAGTAATTTACGAAATTTCAAAGCTTTATTTAAACTAGAGATGTGCCATAATAGAAATTGAATCGGTAATAGAACAGAAACAGGAGTAGAAACGGAAGCAGTAAACAGAAATAGAAACGCAGGTATAAAATATTCTTGGATTGAAATTATCAATTGTTCTTCAATTTTTGGGAAAACTAACAATTGGAAAGCACTTCCAATTTGATACATTCTGTGAGAGAATCATTGAAAAATTGATAATATTTGCTAAATTATAGGGAAAACATGATTTATACTCCTCTTCCAGGATTTTTCCGGTAATTTGAAGTTTAATTCAAAACAAAAAGCTTCTTAGACACTCCTTGAAATGCTCTTTCTAATGCTATTATATTCAACAAAATATCTTATCAAACAAGGTAGATATCAGTTATTGAAAAATAAAATGTAACGTGGGCTTTCCACTTTCTTTTAATTTTCCGGAAAATTAATAAACCCATTGTAGGATGTCTTAGAGATTCGGTAAATGCTTCAAATTTGCTACTTATTGTAAAAAAATCGATAAACTTTACTAAGTTATAGGGGAATATATGGAATTACTTTGAAAAAATACACACCCCAGAATTTTTCTTTGTAATTCAAAGTTTAAGCGAATTTTTTTCGAAAACAAAAACACCCATGAGTACTGCTTGAAATGCTCTTTCTAATGCTACTCTACTCATTACAATAGCGCATTAAACAAAGGAGATATCGCTTATTAAAAATTGAATCGAAAACGATGTAATTTGGGTCTTCCAGTTTCTTCCAATTTTCCGGAAAATCATTCTATTGAACAATTTCCTGAAGATTTGGAAAGCGCTTTCCATTTACTATCTATTACAAGAAAATCATTGAAAATCGGTAATATTTGACAAGTTATAAGGAAAAATATGCGAAAAAATACGCCCTCCAGGGTATTCTTTTGTATCTCTCAAAGTCCAATTGGAAAATGCCAAAGCAAAGCTGCTCATATATACTCCTTCAAATGCTCTTTCTAATGCCACTTTCTTCATCACAATATAGCATTAAACAAGGGAGATATCGATTATTAAAAATTGTATCGAAAAAACGATTTACTTACATTTTCTGCCAATTTTCCGGAAAATTAACAAAGCTATTGACGAATTTCTTGAAGTTCTGGAAAGCGCTTTCAGTTTATCATTTAATAAAAGAAAATCATCGGAAAGTCAATAATATTTGCGAAGTTATACAGGATATGATTTTTTTTTTAAACTTGTTCGCCAACATTTCCCTCTATAAGTTAGAATTCAATTGAAATTTTCCTGAAAACTAATACACCTATTGTGGGATTTTTAGAGGCTTAGGAAGCGCTTTCAATTTGCTATTTACTAATAGAAAATCATTGAAAGATCGACTGCTATACGGAAAAATATCAAGAAATTTTCCTTTGTAACTCAAAGTTCAATTGGAAATTTTCAAAGCAAAGCCGCTCATAGATACTCATTGAAATGCTCTTTCTAACGCCACTGTATTCGTTACAATATCTCATCAAACAAGGGAGACATCGATTATGGAAAATTACCATTTTTCAGACCTCTTATCGATAATAATGTAGGCGTTCCAGTTTCTATCAATTTTCCGGAAAACTAACAACTAACTACAGGATTTCTTAGAGATTCCGAAAGCGCTTTCAATTTACTATTTATAACAAGAAAATCATTGGAAAATCGATAATATTTGTTAAGTTACTTACTCCAGGATTTTCCTCTATAATTCAAAATCCGATTGAACGTTTTCAAAACAAAGATTTTCCGGAAAATTAACAAATCTATTCAAGAATTTCTTGAAGATTTTGAACATTTCCCTTTATAACTTAGAATTCAATTGAAATTTCCCTGAAAACTAACACACTTGGGATTTTTAAAGGCTTGGAAAGCGCTTTCAATTTGATATTTACTACTAGAAAATTATTGAAACATCGATAATGATTGATAAGTTATACGGAAAAATATGATTTTTTTCGAAAAAACACAGGATTTTCCTCATTAATTCAGAGTTCAATTGAAATTATTCAAAACAAAAACGCCTTTAATTACTCCTTGAAATGCTCTTTCTAATGCTACCATACTCATTACAATATCTCATCAAATAAGGGAGATATCGATTATTAAATATTGGCAATTCTTGGACATAAGCGTAGTAATTTCCGTTATATATCCGGTTAAAAATGCGGAAATAGAACTTTTTACGCATTTCCGCAATTACCAAAAATCGAAATCTACAACAATTCTAATTTAAACGAATACAGTGGAGAAAAATCGAAAGATTCATTCAAACCGAGCGTAACCACTAAAAATAATTAAAATGTGCAGTTCGTTAAAAAGAGCCGGCATTTGAAATTTACAAATGAATATTGGTGGTGTTAACAAGCCGGGAAATGTGCCACATTGATGGAACATTAATGTACAATTGTGACATAGTGAAAATGAAATTATCGTATTCTCTATTAACAAGGCGGTTGAAATTTTAACAAATCACCCGCATATCTTTCGAGTGGTTTCAATGTTGGCAAAAATTATTGCATCAAAGGTGGAAATGCGGAAAATAGGAGGAAATTTTCAACTACCGTTTCGTAAACATAAACAATTGTTTGTTGTTGTTATTATAACACTACACTACCGCTTATGTTAGACATCAATTCGATTTTACACCGGTGGGAATAATTCCACCCACCGATATTGTTGTATGCAAATTTGTAATAATATGTTATTTGATATATTATTTGAAATTCGATATAAACGTCGATTTTATTCGATAGATTTACTTGTAAAGCCCTTTGAGAATAGATTTGTCTTGAATTTTTGGTAAATTTCGTATAATCTCTTCCAACTGATTACTTTAGGGGATTGTATTTGTTGGGAATAATAGTGTGTGTTGATATAGTTCGGACGGTTTTACAAACTTGATCGGAGTGGAGATCAACCTTTTATAAATGGACTGATAGCGGCGTATTAATAGGATAAAGTTTGATCAAATAGAGAGACCCAGATGAAGGGACAAAATTGGAAATCATCGCCTAATTATTCGAGGATTCTTTCCAATTTCCGATTATTCCCCTAAATCGACAGCCACTAAAATTGACGATCAATTCCAATAAAACTTAAAACAAACAGAAATAATTGCCATAAAAGATAATTAGGTGCAATTTATGTGTTTCTTTCAGTTTGCCAATAGTAGATTTATATTTGAGAATCGATAAGGACAGATTTTACGCGAAAATATATCCGAAATTGTCAAACTCTTTCCAAACTTTATACATTTATACTTCTAACTTTCTATTTATCTAGGGAATTTTGATATAGAAAAATCGTCTAAAGTGGCACTAAATTAAACAAACCTGATGCTTTTTCTGTTTACAATTATTCCCCAATTGAAATGAATTATTCGAATTCATTACAACTGCAATTACTCGAAAATATACAGTTCTGGCAATTATAATTCGAAATATAACTCTACTGTACTCTATTTTTACACTAGGAGGAATAATGATAAAGCCGGGTTTACACAGAAACAAACTGGATTATGACCGCAAGTTGTGTAAACTGGTCTGTAAAATAGCCAATGGGAAGCTAGCATTTAGGCGCGCTAAATTTAAATAACTCCTCGTTTAAAAATAGAGCATAGAACATTTATCTTAGAAATAGACGGAAAATAACATTAATCGTGATTTTGGTTTCATTTTTAACACGTTTTAGACATTTATGATTTATAATGGAACATATTGCCGGATATGTCCGTGTTGTTATCCTGTCATCTCTCAAATAATATAAGATGTTGATCATCTTCCTTATATAAAAAATGTTTGATCTTTTTAATCTATTTGAGAAGTTATAATATAATGACAAGAGAAGTATTAGATGGAATTTTAACACTTTTCAAGGTGCTATCCTTATTCTAAACTTGTCTGAGAATTATTTTATTAAAAACTAGAGATGTTATAGAAGTACTATAACAGAAACACAATCTGAACTTCATTTTAACGGAAACTAAACGGAAACAAAAACGAGCAAAATTAACCAATACAAAATAAAACTTGAAATAAAATTGATAATTTTTCATCAATTTTCCGGAAAACTAACAATATCACCGGGAAATTTCTGAAAGATTTGGAAAGCGCTTTAAATTTTCTATATATTGGGAGAAAATTATTGAAAAATCGACAATATTTGTTGAGTAATAGAAGAAAATATGAAAAATGTACGTTCCAAGATTTCCTTCTGTAACTCAAACTCTAATTGGAATTTGTCAAAATAAAGAACATTCTTAGATACTACTTGAAATTCTCTTTCTAATGCTGCTGTATTCATTACAATAGCTCATCAAACAAGTGAGATATCGATTCTTCAAAATTAGCCCCTTTTGAACAAAGTATCGAAGAAAAAGGCCCGGTTTCAACCAATTTCCCGGAAAACTAACAAATCGATTGAAAAATTTCTCGGGGATCTTGAAAGCATTTTCAATTTGCTATATACTGTGGGAAAATTATTGAAAAATTGGTAATATTTGCGAAATTATAACGAAAATATGGGAAAATTATTTAAAAAGACGTGCGCCAAAATTAACCGTTATAACTCGGAATTCAATCGGAATTTTTTGAAACAATGGAAATGAATGGATGCTTCTTAAAATGGTGAATCTAATGGTGTTTGAGTCGTTACAATATAACATCAAACAAGGGAGATATCGATGATTAAATTTGAATCAAAAGACCAAGTGTTTAATAAATTCGTATTATTCTCATATTAATAATTTCCGTTATATATCCGCACAAAAACAAAACTCCGAAGCCTTGCGGAACCACAAACAGATCCGTAACATTTCTATTGAAAAAATTGGACACGCAATTATGGAATAATTGCATAAACATACAAGATTATAATCTTTTAAAAACCTGCTCAATCCAATTTGGATGGAAGTTTCGGTTTTAATTTAGTAAAATTATCCAAAAAGGAACGTTAACTGTGTTATTGGTTCTATTGCCCAAGTGGGGATTTACGTATTCTCAACGGCAATCTAACTTGAATTGAGTAATATTTGAAATCTTTCGAAAATTCAACGTATAAAATTGATTTATTATCGGGAATCGTTTATTTCTTTCTTCTTTTTAAACAGAAAATCTACACAAAGATAGGAAATTTTGGTACTTTCGTTGATTGATTACTTTTTAAATCGTCTCAACGTTCAACGTTCATTCTTAAAATTACTCAATTTAATTAAATTAGTTTGGTTATACCGCTAGAATATAAACAACACCAAAAATGATAGTATTTCTTTAATTAAAAAGCACTAAAATAGGAAAATAATTATTTGTACAAATAATTCACCAAATCTTCAAAATACTGGAACAACAAGACACAATGAGCACTAAAAAGCGAATATTTGGAGTTTTAAGGTTAGAAATTTGGGGAGTTTTATTACCAACCCATTTTGTATGGGCGCGTAGTTTAAAATTTTCGATCTCTAGTTTAATATATTTAGCTGTTGCTGGTATCTAAACATGTCTACAGATTCGAATTCGATTATTCTATGGGGTGTTGTGTTTGAAAATTTCGAATTATTTGTTCAAGTATTTATTTTCCTATTTTGATCACTTTATATTTGAATTTTATTTGATAGAAATCTCTTGTAAACACTCGTCTTTGTATGTTTTGCCCGAAATCCACCCAAATATTGAAACGTCCGGTTCTTTTTCCATTAATTTAATGAAATGCGACTCGCAATTCCACACTTTCTTTGAAAATTTGTCCCTCTAATTTTTCTAAATAAACCACGATTTAGATTTCTTTCGAACAAAAAGGCTATCTAAGCTTTTGGCACTATTTTTACGTAAAATTCCCAATTGAATTTCTCACAAACAGCGTTCTCACATTTCGTATTTAATGATTCATCGCACGAAAATCGGATGAAAATGGAAATTCGTTTACACATATCCTGTACATTTGATTCATTTTCGAATCTTTTCATGTTACCCTCTATTAGTAATGAAAGGAAGATGAACATTTGTAGATTCGTTCCAGTTTTCGTTCAATTACTAAATGAACAACGCAAGTTTCGCATGTTTCCCATAGAATGATCATTTCTGAAGATAAGACATTAAATTTTCGTTAGAACGATTGGTACAAGAAATTTGCTCTAAAATACGAATATTTGATGGTTTCAGCAATTCAATCAAATCTACATATATAGACGCATATATTTATATTAAGAATGTCATAAAATTTGAAGTATACCTTATAGAAATATATTGGCATGTTTCTTGAACTATCAAAATGAGCAAAATTTGCACCATCAATCAAAATATCAATAACGGGAGTACAATTTTCGAATTACAAATGACAAATTGAAAACTGAAAACCTGGCCTTTGACACATGCCAAACAATTATGTTGCCCATTTTGTTTAAATTTTAGTCGAAATTCAAGTAGATTCAAACCGATGAACTACAATACTATCGGTTTTTACAAATATTTCTAATCTAGCCTTTTTTTATTGACCGATAATTTTCCCAACAACTATCAGCTATCAAATAATTGTCAATAGAGCGAATCGTTTGTGGTTAATGTACGAATTAAAGAACTAAAACGAAAATGCAAAGAAACCGTAAGACTTTAGATGAATTATTAGCGGAAGTTAAAGAGAATGCTAAGCGGACAAGAATCCGGCAACGGTTTGAAATTATGGGAAAAACCGACGATTTATCATCGAACTCCAGTGTCGAATCATTTTCGAATGCCGTTCAACAAGACCTAAAACAACCGCTATTTTATAAAACCGAAGAATTATCGCCTAGAGAGAAAGTCGAGCGATGGTTAATGGAAATTAATCCATCGGAAAATCGACGACAAACTAACAGACGTAAGAAATGGAAGAGGATTATACCGTTATCATCGAGCGATGATGATGGCGAAAACTCAATTAATCTACCAAAGAAGAACAAGAAGAAATCATCATTAAAGGGTGGAATCCGGGTGGTTTCAACTGATGATACGGCCTGTGAGGATGTTGCAATTGAGTCGCAATCAAAGCAAAAGAAAATCGTTATTTTATCGAATATTTTAATTAAACCACCTGATAAATGAGCGGTATTTATCCGAATTTATATTGTTATCGTTTATAAATGTTGGTTATGAATCTTTTTGGTGTTGATTTACCGGAACAGAAGCACAAAATTTAAATGGACCAATAAAAAGAAAATGAAAAGTATACTAAACTTTATCAAACTAATAAAATCCTTATCAGTGTTATCTACTCAATGGTAGACTTTATTGTATAGATTTATACTTTATTACTATTAGAATTATTACTATTCTCATTGTTAATTATACAGGGCCGGTTATAATAAATTTTTTATGTTGTATTTATTAAGAGATCAATTCCAAAAGTGTTAGCAAAACCGGATAAACTGGGGTTTCCGCAGAGGCCAACTAGCGTTAGGAGGCGAATGTTTTGCCTTTTGAATTTAAATTTAAATTTCAATAAGCAATATCTCGCTCAATTTTGGAGATATCTTAAAAACTATGACACTTTTAAAAAGAGCGTTTCACGGTGGCTCTAAGGGCGTTTTCGTTTCAAAAAAAACCGATTAAATTTTGAGTTACAGAGGAATTTTTCAGCATGTTTTCCGCAATATTTCTCCTTAGAATTCAATCATTATTGTCTATTTTCCTATAATTCTGGTAGAGTTTGTAGAAAATAGAAAGCGTTTTCCAAATCCCCAAGAAATTTTCCGTTTTTCGGGAAATTATCAAAAAATATTTTCATAATCAATAACTTCCTTATTTTCGTAAGTATTGCAATGAATAATATAATAATATATTACAAATTTACGATTTTTGCACACAACATAGAAAAAAGAGCGCTTTCTAAAAATCTAAGTAAATTTCCAATCGGCTTGCTAGTTTTCGGGAAATCGCCAGGACTTGATTGACAATCGTATTTATTGTGGAAATTCGAACCGACTTTCCGTACAATTATTTTCAACGTTCTCTATAAAAATAATAAAATTGATGGCGTCGATGATGCGGTGGCTTTACATTTACAACAAAGAAACCGATGGTGGTGTAGAACAAGAATGAGAATAAGATGAGGGGTAGAATTTCCATAATCCCTAAACTATCATAAATAACTCATCGTCGTTCATTTATTAAAGTCTTGCCCAAATTTCAATGTTATCTACTATCTAATGGAACGGTTTCTATACAGTTTATTGGCACGATTTTCCAACACTTTACAAATCAAAAATTAATGATGGATTTTTTGCGAGTAGCTACATAATTCTCTTGTCGTTCTTTGAGATTTCAACAAAGGCATAACAAGAGCCCTACATAATTGTAATAAAGCGCCTAAAGACTTTTCTAAATTACTTCCGAATTGCCGACTATAAATCGTAGAAATTCTTTTAAGCCCCACTTTAAAGTCTAACCCTCTAGTACGAGTACTATAATTTAGAGGGCCTAATTTAAAACACGGCTGCATTTAAATCGATATTTTACAATTGCCAAATTGTTGATCTTTCTTGTTTTCATTAAAGTTTAAATGAAAATCTTCTATCGAAACCTTAAATTGAGGAGTATTTGAGTTAGTATGAGTATGCGTTTAAATAACTTAATTTAAAGTAATTATTTATTCTAAACACGAAAAACCATTCCTAAGACGTTTGATTAAGCCGCTAATGGAAACGCTTTATTGCTTATCTAAAGCCAACAAATAGGGATGCAATTAAAAATAATAATATGCGGTAATATTTAAATTATTATTCCAATTAAAGCCAAATTTAGATTTGTGGAATTCCCTCAAATCCTCGTTTAAACAAACAAGAATTATCTCAATTTTTTTTGTAAAACAAGAGTTAAAACTTACTCGAAACATTTTAATTTTCCATATGTGATAACTGTTGAATTTTAACATAAAAAGCGAAACAATTCAATGATTAATCTCGGTTTGATGATAATTATAACTCGTGTAGGAAATTATTTTTCGATGATGATAATAATGACGGTTACGCTGATGAAGACGCCGACGAGGACGATAACGGCAGCGGCCACGACGACGACTACCGCGAGTGTGTAAAACACAACCAGGAACGTCACTTGACTGCGGCACCGGTGAATTTAGTTTTTTGGACAAGCCATGAAGAAGCTGTCGTCGTCATGGTTACAGCCGGGTTATGTATATCGCACTTATTTATTCAATCGTTCACTCTATGTACATACATCTATCCCACAAGTTCAGTTTCCCTGTATATGTATGGTGGTTTGGAGGCGATTTTTGCCCTCTATTGGTGAATAGAAGTATTCCGATTGTTGTTATGTAAGTAAACAGCTAATTATCCTCGATAAATAAGGATTATAAAACGGAGTATTGCTGGTTTATTGTAAGGGAAAAACAAAATTTTGATTAAGATTTCTTTAGCGTCAAAAATTTAATTTTAAATAGCAGTAACTTCTGATTTTTTGAGCTAACAAGGCAACATTCCCAGGTGTCCCCCTCCGATTTTAATGAAATTGAATTCTAAGAGATGCATGCTTTTTTTGTCGGCGGTAAAACACATCTAGGGGGTGAAATCGTTACTTAAAGTATAGACTCAAACGGGGTACTTTTTAAGTTTCGCATACTTCTCAGGATGAAAAATAATGTAGAAGTCCATTGTTTGCATATAGAAATGTTAATTAGGGTTGAAGTTGTAAGGGTTGAAAGTAAGAAAATTGGTATAAGTCAAAAAGTAATGTTATTCGATAGAAGACAAAAAAGTAGGAGAAAAATTTTGATTTATATTTTTATTTTTTTGGGAAAAACTTTCGAGTTTGAGATTAAATTTTGAAACAGTCATCTACTACTACTGAATCACTTTGAAGAGAGTTTTGAGGCAAAATTTTGTTCTTTTTAGCATCAAAAATTGATTAATTGGCACTAAACAATCATAAAATAACCTATCTGGAACTGAATTAATTTCCAGCTATAAGAACGGTATCAAAACAGATTTTGTGTCCAAGAGTTGATTTGCCTCAAATTCTGGCTAAAAGTATCTATTTGTTCAAATTAACGTTAAAATACTTAAAAACTGCAATTTGGGGGCAAACTCTCAAATGTTCAGTTTAAAATTGCCAAGAAAACTTGTTAGTTAACTATCGATCGAGCTTTACGAATGTAAATCTAAACTTGTGAATATTCTAATCATAAATTTTTCAACAGAGGAGAAATTTCAAGCTTTTGGATCTTGATTTCGAAACATTCTTATCAATCTTAACTTTTTAAAACGAATCATCATATAATTGTAAAAATAATCTTAGGCAAATTTAAGGACAAATTCTTAATTTTAATTCTTTGAAAAAAAAATTGGAGTCATCTATTTTAGTGAATTTCGCTATTCGAGAGTAATTTTTTCAACTACTCTTCAAAGTTTAGCAAGTTTTGGCAATAAATTATTATAACAATTTTTAACAAACTGAATCATTTTGAAGAGTTTTGAAGGAAAATTTTAGCACCGAAAACTAAAGCTTGTTTCTTAAAATAATTTAAAAAAACTGCCTGAAATTCAAATAATGAATTTTAGGCATGAAAACGTTACTATTTGCAGCTTTCAAACAATCAAAATATTTGGAGATTTTCTAGAATTCCACTCCCATGTTTTTCCCAAAAATTATTGATTTGTTTCAAAATCTATAGCCTAAAAAATTTTCTACTGCAAAAACTGCTAATCGGGACAAATCCTCAAATATTCAATTTAGAAATTGGCAAGAAAATTTGTTAACTAAGAACTCAGTACTAAAATTTGCTACAATCATTAAAGTATTTTACTCTTCTTTACTTTTCAGTGAAAATTCTTTTCAGAGTACAAAATCTTGTAGCAAGTTTCATTATTTGACGAACAGTTTGGAAAAATATTGGCATTTCTAGGAGTGTACCTAAAAATCATTTTAGCAAAATTTAAGTCCCATAGCTCATCGAGAAGTGACTCAAGATGACTCCAACAGTTTTTTGCACTGCATTCTAGAAAAAATGCTCATCATTACCATTGGTTCGAGAATAAATCGTAATTCTCGAGTCACTTTCCTCTGCATCTCATTTTTGAAAACCGCAGCATGATTCAAAAAAGCGTTTGAGCAACTTCTCGATAGGTTAAGAGAAGAGAATTTTGCCAAAACAACCCCCGGAGATTTTCTTGTAAATCCTCAAGATATTTTCCAAATATTTCATCCAAGAACATGCTCGAAAGATTTACGACATTTAGACTATATCGGAAATAATACTACTCTGCAAATTTTGAAAATATCTCACTAACCTGCAGTTTTCTTGGTTCAAATTATCGGCCGGTCTGCCAACAATCGGTTTCCCTAAGGACAACTTGACGATAGCGTTAGTTTATCCATAAATAAATCGATATTGTGTGCTTGTTAATGCTTTAATCACAACGGTTAAAGTGAGTTGAACGAGCCACCGGGAAAGTTTAATGAGAAACGCTGACTAACGACTAGAGAACCGACACCAAAGCGCGTTTACAAATAATCGTTTTATTTTTTCTATAAAAAAAGAAACGGTAAAAACGAACAAGTTGAGCCCAGTACGTGTTGTAATTATGGGGAAAATTAAAATGAGTTTTTCTCCGTTTTTTATTAAATAACTTCTTGTTGTTTTAAATTTACAAGTGTCCGAGGCACATCAGAACAAAAATAATAAATAAAATCGTTAATACAAATATAAATAATAAATCTACAATTTGTATTTTGGAAAGATAAATTAATTTCTTAACTGCTACAACAATTATGTTTTTTTTTTAATTTTAATAAAAGTTTAATACTATTTTTCGAAAATATTAATCACGTTTCATTCCAGTTTCGACTTTTTCGATCAACAATTCATTCAAATGATTTCTCCGGCTGTAATGTGTTTTCACCAATAAAGGTACACCGAAATTAAGTACACATTTTATTATCAGAGAACAAGTTTTATGCAATTGTAATTGACTTCAACATTACAATTAATATGTAAAATTGTTCCATAGTTGAGATTTATTATCATTATTTCATGGAAAAAGTACTAGAAATGGATGGAATATTTGAACGGTAAAAAATCCATTTTACTGTAAAAATTTTAGATCAACAATCACGCCCAGAAAATTCTATCAATTTCCCTTATTTAATAAATATTATAACAACAACAACAATAATAATATACAAACAAACAAAACAATTTTCGTCGACAAAAATAGTGGTTTTAATAAAATTGTTGACCTAAAATAAGATAGAAAAACATCAAACAGTTGTTATAATAATTCAAAAAATTTGTTAAATACATTGCGCAATTCGAGAATAAATTCCACATCCAAACGAATATCGATAATGAAAGAAGGGAAATTTTATTGTGTTTGATAAAGTTTTAGTTGAACACATTTCTGGCAAGATATCCGAAATACAAAAAATGTGTACACCTAAAATGGACCCTTATTTACTCGAATTTTATTCTCTTAAATATATAATTTCTCTTCTCATCAACATTATACAAATTGTTCAATAGTTACAACAAAATAGATTGTCTCAAGATCAACAGGCCCATAAAATTAGATAACGGATGCACAATAAAACGAACAAACTCAAAGACAAGTGGATATTTGAAATTACAGAAAATAGAAGGAAAAATTCTAGATAGCCACAAATTAGACGAATTGTAAACAAGGCAGATAAAACAGTTTAATTTCCAACAATTTTATTTGAAAAAAAAAAAAAACTAGAAAATTAAGAATTCAACTGATTTGACGATAATTATTTCCCCTTCAAATCGATTTTATTATAAAATTACGCTTATTATTAGACGTTCTTACTTAGATTTTCGATTTCTATAATTTCGATTTTCTGAATTTTGTTGCTGTTGTTGTTGTTGTTGGTGTCGTGCAAATGACGCTTGTCGATAATTATTGAATTGTCCACGATTTGGAATTATTCTGTTGTCGTTTGCTATAAATTAATTAAAATTAAAATTGAATTATTCAATTTGATTTCTATCTCACATTGTATAACATAAGGCATTCCATGATAGATTGTGGGTGCTGTTGGTGGTGGTGGTGGTGCTGTTAAAGGTATTCTTTGCTTATCAAAATGTTGAATATCACTAGCAGGTGTCGGCGATCTACTACTTCTATTTGTGCCGGGTGTATTAGCTCGTACATTGCTCATCTATTTTGATTAATTTATCAAAATATAGTGTCTCAATTAAACGTTCTAGCTCTTATTGCAGTCACTATTCTATAGGGTAGCTTTTGGGGGGTAATATGGCAAAATTACAACTTCATAGCTCATTGGGAAGTTGGTCAAAAACTACTTTAAGCCGACCGAATCGCAATGAAGTTTGATTACTACATCAGTTGTTTACTATTTTATCACTTCTGTTTGTTTATTTTGATGCGGCTCAAAGTAAGCGCTTAAATAGGAATTGTCATTAGAAACCACTTTTTCTATGACAAACTATTTGATGAACTATTTGGAAAATAATTTAAGAATACACAAGAGGATCCTTGGAGAGCATTTTAGCAAAATTTGAACCTCTTAGGTCATCGGCAAGTTGGTCAAAAAACGTTCGTTTTAGATAATACTGCGTTTTTTCAAAACGATTTAAGTAACTCAAATGACTTAGAATTACTCGAAGAGGCTACCCACATTATATTTTTCCATGTTTCTCCATTGCATTGCAAATATTTCTACGTATTCCTGTATAAAATAAAGAATAATAAAAAAATCAGCCTTGGAGACATTCTTTAGTAATTCTGAGTAATTTAATTTATTTTTAAAATTATAACATGGTCAGAAATGAGCATTTTTTGATCGACTCAAATTTTGTTATCCAAGGATCTTCCTATGTCACGATTTTTGAAAACGAATTAAGCACGTTAAATGTCTTCGAATAATTCAAGAATACTCCCTAGATTATTCTCGATTGTATTCTAGAACAAAAAGGAAATATTCCTACCCATTTCAGAATAAAACGAAAAACAGTCAATATTGAGCCATCCTGAGTCATTTGACATGCTTCACTCATTTTTTGACCAATTTGCCGAAGAACTAAGAGGCTCATATTTCGGTAAAATAATCTCTACAAGGTTTCCTAAAAATTCTTAAAATATTTCTCGAATAACTCATATCAAAAATGGTTTAAGAATATACAAGAGAGTCTTTGGAGATCATTTTAGCAGAATTTGAACCTCACAGCTCATCGGCAAATTGGTCAAAAAACGCCCGTTTTAGATGATGTATTTTCAAAAAGATATAAGCACCTGAAATGACTCAGAATGGCTCGAAGAGGCGAGGCTACCCACACAATTTTTTTTCCATTTTTCTCCTCTGCATTCAGGAATAAATGCAAAATATTTTTACCCACTCCAGTAGAAAATGGAGAAAAACGGACAAAATCTATGTTAGGGGCACTCTTAAGTTACTCTGAGTCATTTGATTCATTTTTAAAACAATAAGATGGCAAAAAATGAGCGTTTTTTGATCGACTCAAATTTTGCTAAGATAATCTCCAGAGACTTTCCTATAAGATCACGATTTTTGAAAACGAGTTAAGCACATCAAATGTCTCCGAAAGACTCAAAGATACTCCATTGTATTCTAGAACAAAGGCGAAATATTTCTACTCATTCCAGAATAAAACGAAAACCAGAGTATTTTTGAACCATTCTGAATCATTTGAAATGCTTAACTCATTTTTACACCAATTTGCCGAAGAACTAAGAGGCTCAAATTTCGGTAAAATGATCTTTAGAAGGTTTCCTATAAATTCTTAAAATGTTTTTCATCACATCAAAAATGATTTAAGAATACACAGGAGGGTCTTTGGAGAT
>JACDRP010000138.1:0-124704 GCA_013841185.1 Hycleus phaleratus
TCACCAATTGTCGATGAACCACTTTTATTTGTTTGCGTCTCCACTATTCAAGATGTCTGCCACTATACGTGGACACGTTTTTTGACGCGATCATCACTCTACCACCTCATTGTGTTGCACGTGTATCTACTGCTGTATAAATTTTCTTGTTATGCAACCAACAATACACAGAATCGTTCGCGCCGGTGCCGCTTTCTTTGAATCGATTTTACCGTCTATACGGCACAAAATCGGTCAACTTTCGCCAATATTCCATGTAATTTTAATAATTCCGTCGAAGAGTACAATTATTTCAACAATGTGATCGTAAATACTTACAAAAAATTGGTGAAAATGCTCAAAATTGCCATAAAATTTCTATTCTTACGATGGTCCTATACGGTTCCAATTATGTGTTATTTAACGTTATTTCTAATGATATGGTTGTTATCAGTTCCTTTAAAGCCAAATTCGAAAATGCGCAAAGAATTGAATCTAGAAAAATTGGAAGACTCCTTCGAGATACGAATGAAGAACAGTAATTTCAATTCGGATCGGAGAGATGGTGAGAATAATTTGTTAAACGAGAAAAATGAATATTTGATCAATTTGAACAATGACGACAATTACAATAAAGACCAAAATCAGATTCTACAAGATGTGTTCCAAAAGTAAATCAGGTGAATTGAAACGCGATAATGAAAATTCTCAAAATTCCGGCTTGTTTACAGAGCTGATATCGATAAGAATAACAAATTAGATTCTAGAGAACTAGCCGAATGGATTCGAAAGAAAATTGTTGAACACATTTCAACAGCCATCAGTAACAATTACGCATTATTCGCAATTATAGATAACGATCCAAGAAACGGCGTGATCACTTGGAGAGAATATCACGCGTATTTTCTAAAGAAACGCGGTTTCAGTCAAAAGTATGTAAGGAATCACGACGAGAAACGGCACAAGGGCCTACAGAGATCTATTAAAGGTATCGAATTGCACTAGTTTAGTGATTTGTCGAAAATTGTGTTTTTAGAGCAAATAATGCGCGACAAAGCGTCGTGGATGGAGGCGGCGAAATCGAACCCGGACGCTTTAACACTAGACGAATTCCTAGCGTTCACCCATCCCGAATCTAGTGTCGCTAATCATTTGGCTTTAGTCGACGAATTGTACGATAAATTCGATCGAGATGGAGATGAAGTGTTGACAGAAGATGAATTCGCAATTTTACAAACTGAAGGTTTCCTATCAATTTTTGTTAAACAATCAATTAGGTTTTTGTTTAAAGGCAGCGATGATGAGACGGTTATTGTGCGACAAGACGAAAACGAACGTCGGGCTGAATTTCGAAGGTCCGTCGATTTGAATGGCGATGGCCGAGCGGATCGTCGGGAATTATTACATTACGTCGCGCCACAAAGTCCGCGACATAGTGAACATGAAGCTGAAGCACTATTAGCATTGGCTGATAACGACCACGATAATATGTTATCGTTAGATGAGATTTTAGCGCATCCGGACCTATTTCTAAAATCGAAAATGGTCGATACTGGTAGGAGTTTTCATGATGAATTTTAACAACAGTCAATTATTGGGGATTTCTTGTTTTATATATAAACGAATTCGAGATCTATACAATTATAAAAAATCAATTTTGAAACTTAATGATAGAAATAATTTATTTTTTACCAACAGATTATTTCTTCTTTCGATCTTGTGTGCATTTAGGACAATACCATTTACCTTTCGGTTTAGTTGTAAGACCGACGCAGGCGAAATGGAACCACTCAATCGGGCACTATAAACCCACGTTTATTAAAAAAAAATCAATTTAAATAGAAATCTTACATCCGGATTATCACAACCGATCATCTCCCCATAGGAGACTTGGTGGCATAAACAATAAGTTGGTTCATTTGGATCGACGGGCATATCAAGCACATCACTCGGATGCGCAATTCCAGCTAAACCCGGCAATATCGAAACACCATCTAAATTTCAATCAAATTAATCAATAAATTAATGAAAAATAAATTAAACTAACCGTCTGTTGTTGTTTTACCACCACTACCGCCACCATTACCCGAACCACCTAGTGTACCGGAATTCTTCTGTTTTTTCTTCTTCGAACCGCGCACAGTACCGGCGGAGTCCTCATCACTTGAATTACCCGAACGTTTCTTTTTATCACCTTTACCATCTTTCGTCTTCTTTCTACCTTCTAAAAACGATTTAATTTCGAATTATTATCAAAATCGGGGTAAAATTAATACTTTTGCCGACGGATTGTTCGTCTTGATTGCGCGAATTCAACGCCTTATCTTGTATTTCTGACTCGAATCGCGCCAAATCGTTGTCTAAACGCCTTATATGTTTGTCGACTAATTCATAAGTTTGTATTGCCAATTGTACTTTATCATCACCGTATTCCTGTAAAAAATCGACTATTGTATTGTTTCGATATTAATTTGTTGGAAATCGCTCTACTTTAGCCTTATTAAATAATGATTGTATCTTATCTAATTGTTCCTTCTTTTCATCTGGACTTTTCTTATTTCTTAGATAATCGTCGGCGATTTCATCGATAGTTTGCATTAAAACTTGTGCCCGTGAATCCAAATCGCGCATTAATATAAAATTACGCTGTAATTCTGTTGGTAAATGTTCCAAACCTGAAAACCGACCATAATTGAGGTTATGTTGCTGAATTTTTGAAACTTACTATCCAAATAGTGTTCCAAGTAAAGAGCCGACGTCATCTTTATTAATCAAATTTAATTACCATAAAAATTAGTTAATCTAATTGTAAATTGTAGGAAATTCGTTTTATTTATGTTATCATTATCAACAAAACAACATCGAAATTTGACAGAACACGTTGCCAAATTGATTGTTCGAGTTCCACATCGTCACTAGATGTCGCTTGAGTTGGAGATTTGAAATATCTAAACCCTGTCCACCAAGTCAAGTAAGGAATTTGAATGGAAGCGTTTTCAAAGCTTCAACTCGCAAAAATACGTTGAGTAGGTACGAAATTACGAATTTCCTCGATTTTTGCATATATTAAAATAGAAAAGAAGAGTCACGCGATGTGAGTAATGCCATCAAGTTCATTACCTCTTAACGGGATCTCCATCCCAGTAGTATTTCTAGTTTCGGTCACAACTTGTGGTTTTCCATCATCAATCAATTAAAATCAATAAAGAAATGTTGTTTTACTTGTTATTTTTATTAATATCGACCGTCCGTGGTGATGGTAAGACTCGGATCATAATCGACTGGCAATGATCCGACCGGAAAATAATAGAATTGTTTCAGAAAGACATCGGCAATCAGATGGTGATAGGTCCGACCGATAAAGGCTACCGAAGCGTCCGTCTCAAATGCGGTTCCGATTCGATGCTGGTCGAATTGGAGACGGACGAAGATTTCGACGGTGTCATCTACACGAGAGGCAGTTTTTACGACCGCAAATCGCCGTGTTTCTTGGACGGCAGCAATACGGGCAAACGAAATCGGCGCAGTTTCTCGATGAAACTACCACTGAACCAATGCCGCATGAAACGGGTAAATTCAACGATCATCAACGCGATTTTATTGTTAATTCAGTTGTGATAGCAGGAGGGCGAAATTTATTCCAACGTTTTAGTGTTGCAACACGATAAGGATTTGATAATGCCCGGCGATGCGGCTTTCAATTTGGAGTGCGATTTCAATAATTCCCGCGATGTTGTAGTGAAATCGAAATTACAACAAAGGTAACGAAAACGGTCATTTTTCTACTCGAATTATTGGCAAGGTTTTCTTCCAGCGATAAGTCGGTAGTATCGAGGATTACTTTAACTGATGCTGATCCGTCGGTGAAGCATTTCGTTCGAAATAAGCGCAATACGCTAGAGAATCACACAGATACGGTGATTTTAACGAGAGAATTCCTGCAACAACAACGTAAGGATGAATTATGATTAATAATTGGACAATTAACGAGGTGATTTTTAGGTTTTTAATACAGAATTTAAATGGTAATTTTATTTATAATAAACTAGTTAAACGAGAAAATTCAATACTATTGTGTTTTATTAAATATAGTATACAGCCCCCTTTCATGAACTAAATAGATTCATTTATAAATGATTAAAATATTGTTTAAATTGTCATCGAATTGAAAATAATTTAAAATGAAATGTCCAGCAAAAAAACGAATCCTCGATTTTATTAATCAAAGAATAGTTTGGGAAACAGTGGATTTACAAATCACTATTTCTAAATAGTCATTAATGATCAATTATTGCTACTTAGCTTATCATACCAATCAATAACAAAATGCAAACGTGTTGTTTCGTTAGTAGAAAATTTTCGAATAATGGTAGAAATGTGATGCAGTCTTTATATAAAAAATACACTCACTTTACAAGAAACGAAAACATCAAATCGATATGTGGGCAAATTATTTCAAATAAAATAAAGCCCCCCGTGTTGTCTTGTTTGTGTAAATTTTAAAATTTCAACGATTTTGCAAACAGTGAGGCAATAGCTTGTGTTTTATCGCCATTAAAGGCTCTCAATTCGTTTAAAACTTGTTCTCGATTAAAGCCCATTGCTGTTATTTCTTTAATATCATTCTCATTGAAATTATCACCTGATTGAAGATGTGATGATGAAGATTGTTGATTTGATCTCGACGGAACACCTGGAAACCAATACAAAATCAAATAGTCGTCCAACTTTACAACGATTCGTTACCATGACAATGCTGGAATATACAATAGTATCTTATGTGGAATTTGAACGACAACAGTTGTCATGGTAACGAATCGCCAAAAAGTTAGAGAATACGACAAATAATTGTCAAAAATTAATAAAAATTATAAAAGATGGTTAATTCAGATTCTTTTATATATCAGTATAGGATATTGTACAAAAATTACTCGAAGTAGTACGGCTATTTTGTAAGGCCCTCTTTACATCTCGATCTTCATGTTCTTTTATCGATCTTGATATGACTTCATCTTCGCTCATTGTACTTAAACGGGCACATTCTGGTAATTCACTCTCTGTTAAAAATCTCGTCTCTGTTCCAGTTGTACCAATTCGTAAAACATTCGCACGCAAATCAATACAACACTAATAGAAAAATTTAGATTAAATTATTAAAAATTGGAAAATAATAAGAATAATACTTGATGTCTTTTCAACATGTCTAAACCTAATAACATATCCATCGGTTGGTCTTCTAAAACTGAAAAACTCGTTGTCAAATAATCGTTTTCAATTTGTATTTGAACCATATGAATCCGGCCGATAATCTTTTGTATACCAACCCCCTTAGCTATACCAGCCCATCTGGTATCAACTAAACGCATAATATTGCAACGTTCAGCACAACTACTCGACATTATTGTTGTTTGTGCACCAGAATCAATGAATGCTTTAACGGGAAAACCGTTAACATGACAATTGATGTAGAGCATAACAACAGTAGCGAATGATTCCGGATTGTATTCCATTGCGGCCTCCATATTCGCTTCAATATTCTTCTGGCGGATTTCTTCGGCAATTAAACGTTGCGCTTCTGTATCGAATGGATCGGCGTTCAACATTCGTAAACGTTGCGCCTCACGTTCCTGTCTAGCTTGGACTTGTTCGCGTAAAACCGAAGCGAAAGTATCTAGAGGTTGAAGTTGATTAATCAAAATTGAATCGTTTATTTATTTGATTACCAATATTGTTACTAAGCAGTGCTTCGGCTAAACGTGGATTGTTCTGTTTGAGCAAAGATAACTGATCGGGATTTGCTAGGAACATGTCGCGGATTAGTACAGGATCGTCTTCTGTAACCGGACGGGTGCCGTGTGCAGCCGACGATAAGGATGGTGATTGTGGAATTTGTATACCGCTGAAATCTAATTGTGGTACTAGAAGATAAAAAAATTATTAGAAACTGATAATTTGACGAACAATAGACAGGAAATTGTGTTATTCAATTGGAATAATTGCTTTTTCCTGTTATCTAACATATTTATTTGTCCATTATTCGAAATATGCTTACGTCCACTTCCACTGGCGTGTTGTCCAGTTTGGAAAATATGTTGGATTGTAACAACATCACCATCTTTAATACCGAAATGTTTCAACGATTTCTTGTTGTCCATCAACGGTCTACCGTCGAATGCTACAACTTGTTCGGTAGCCGGGAAACCAGTTTCCACTTCACAGAATGCTTTAAAATTCTCTAATTCTAAATCTTCAGATACATCCAATACGAAAATATCACCAGCTAATGTAGTCACTGTCACTTTCATTTTTGATTTATTTTTTATAAATTTAGTTCTCCAAGAATTTTGAAAATTTCTCAACAATTAGTTCGATTCAAATATTTTATTTCGATTAAAAACGATTGCTTTTTGTATTTAATTCAACAAAAAATTTAACATTTCTTTATCGGTCCAGTTCGAACAGACTTAACCTAAAATGATACGTCCGCGTAAAATGTTCACCAACACAAATAAATGACAGACTCATGATGACAGGGCATTGTTGCCATAATAAACTTCGGATAAACAAAGCAGGCATACGCAAAATTACCAATAAAGATAGATATACACAATTTGTTTAACATTAAACAAAAATAGCAATATTCGAAACAAAATAAAACTCGATAGAAAACAGCGAAAAAATCATTCAATTATTTTTGGCAACAGTCACCGAATAATGATATGCGCTTTTTTGTTTTTCATCCAGACAACATGATCTTTTAGTAAGAAATTAAATAAAAATAAACAAAAGAACGACGAAATTGCTTTGTTGGTATAAGGCGCACATACACGTTGACATATGTCACAAAATTCCATTATGAAAGTTAATTTTTACAATAGATTCGCTTTAGATTGTTGGAAATTTCGAAAGTTGATAATTTTTGGAAAATTCATTTATAAATTCGGAAAATAAAATCAAAATAAGCGGTCTCTGGTGTGTTGGTTGTACTAGTGTCCGATAGAGGGGACCCAAATCGAGGACGACAATTTATATTTTTAATATTGAATACTAGATGGCGGTACATAATTATGGACTTTGAAAATTTAAATTTTTAATTGAAAATTATGCAAAAATTTGAAATAAAACGTAATTATTTTATAAAAATATAAAATAAATACATGTTAGCTCTCTTCTAAGAATAAACCGTTCGGTTTTACGCCGTTTGATCGATCATATTGTAATTTTTTTCTATAAATTGAAATTATTGTAGTAATAGTCTTATAATTCCTTTAGTTTTTCTAATAAATTGTAGATTTGGATAAGAAATTAAATGAGCTTTCCAAGCCTGAGAGGCACTTTCCAATAGCCCTGTTAGTTTTCCAGAAAATTGATACAAATTTAATGAAATGCTCTATAAATTTTGTTGCAAGTTAATTATGTGTAAAGGCTCACTACACGGTTACTTAGTTGTATTTTAACGAATTTTGACGATTTAAACGGCGATGGAAAGAATATTTCAAGGTGCATTGCGGCTCGGTTTTCATTTTGGAAAACTCACATGCAATCCTGAGTTACAGAAAGAAATCTTAAATCACGTTTTTCCCACTTTATTTGGCAATTTTTCATATTTCTCCCCATAACTTTACTAATATCGCTCATTTTGCAATGATTTTCCCACAATATGTGGCAAATTAAAAACACATTCCAAATTTCCGATAGCAGTGTTCGTTTTCCGGAAACTTTTAGTTTTTTATAGTATAACGGTTTTTATAAAAGTACTGACTTCTGTCTTTTTTGGTAGCTAATTCACAAGATTTTCTCGGAAAATTCATGTGATCTGCGTATTTCTAAGTCCGATTTTGAATGAGGCCAAATTGAATGAAATGGGTTGTTGAAGTTGCAAAATATCCAAATTGCATCTTTAAACGACGACAGCAATATAATAAAAACAAATCAACTTAAATTCAAAAAATACCAGTTATTTCTCGATATACCTGTCGCCTCTAGCTAGTTTTTTTTTTCGTTATTCTCTCCAAATAATATTGATTTATTCTGATTCTGATAATAATTAAAGCGTGTTCTTTCAATAACAATAATGAGAATTCCCAAGGATTAATTGACAAAAATTACAATTTTCAAATCTAATGGTGTCCGGCAAAAGTCAAAAGATAAATTATCGAATAATATCTCTATCGAACATTATTAGACAAACGCCATTATTATCAATTGATCCCAATCAAAGAAAACAATTAATTCTTTTTGTTGTATGTTTTAAAAATTGTTTGCGTATTTGTCACTATTTGAATTATTATTATGTTGCTACAATTTGATTCTTATAATAAATTGGATTGTATAGCTGGAAGCCAAGGTTGGTTCTATCTGGTTTACACTGATACAGTGGGTTTTATCCAGTTTCATCACCTTCATGGGTACACATGGATGGATTTTACAAGCAATCGGAGGAATATAAATTGGAGAAAACACGTAGTTCATTCGGCAGTTCTTCGTGATCTCGCATTTATGTCAAAACAGCGAGATTTCCATTGGTATAACAACAAGGAATTCGAGAAAACTATAAAGAATAATTTCCAAAAAATTACAATTTTCTTAAAACAGCAGTCTTAAAGGCAATTTAGGGCATTCTAGAATGCAATCTGTACGACTAGTTTGCACCGGTTGACTGGAATTCGAAAGACGATTGAGTGTCGTTATACCACCGTCATCAACTTCATGGAAACGACAAAAACAACAAAACAACCATTCCAATAAGAAAATATCAAATGGAAATTGTTTAAAAAAATCATCAATCGGAAAATTTCCATCATCAATTTTCCCCCATTTAAGTTGATTTGAGACGATTTTCTCACGGAATTTAATCCGAAATTGCGTTACAATTAGCGGTCGGCAAAAATGATACTGTAATTTGAGATATTCCTCGAATTCGTCGCAATTAATTGATAATAATTATTTTGATAATAATCGAAAAATTTAGGTGTTTGTTGTAACTGCTTAGAATTCACCCAATTTCGATTAAAATTTCGCCAAGATATTGCCTTTAGCCGCCCCACCATCACAAAAAGACCATTTTCAGGACTTGGCTATTTAATGGTGAACGCCAATGGCCACGATTTCAGTTGGTCAAAGTGTGTCTATGTGTATTTTGAAATCCGAAAGAAGTTGTGCCTTGTTTGCCGCTGATTTTTAGTGATTTTGGGAGTAAATGAAATACAGAAGTCGAGCCAATCGACAAATCATCCAAATCCAATTTCGTACATATTTGAGGCTTTTTACAATTTTTTAAACTTTAATTTGTAAGTCGCTTTTGAAATAATCATATACTTAATTAAAAATGCAACAAATATCTGCTATAAATATTTAAATAGTGGAGAAAAAGTACTGAATTAATTGTTAATTTTAGAAACAATGCTTATAATTGGCGATAAACGAAACACGCCGAATTCAAGACTGAAAATCGCCATTTTCCTCCTGATTTTCATCTGTAATTACGACGAAATCTCCGCAATCACTTACCCATCAAACGGTACCAATCCACAACACTCATCCGAGCAATTTTCGCTAAAATTGTACTTTTTTAGAAGCCCAATGCGACCATAATGGCCGCCAAATCATCACCGACACCTTCTCGTGGGCCGATTATTCCGTCCTCGGTACCATGCTGATTGTATCCTGCGGTATCGGTTTGTTTTATGGTTTTATTGGAACGAAACAAGAAACGAGCAGCGATTTTCTATTGGGTGGTAGTTCGATGGGTACCTTCCCCATGGCGATGTCTCTAGCTGCAAGGTATGCGGTAGAATTTTACGATTTCACGATTGATTTTTGGTGTTTTGCAGTTTTATCACGGCGATTGAATTGTTGGGGAATCCGGCCGAAATCTACACGCACGGTACACAATTCGTTCTAATCTGTTTAGCCTTTTTGTTGGTCATACCAGTAACTTCAAGCCTTTATTTGCCCGTTTTCATGAAATTAAGATTGACGAGCAGCTATGAATATTTATCAATGAGATTCAGTTCGACTACACAATATTTGGCAAGTGGTTTGTACATTTTACAAATGGTACTCTATACGAGTGTAGCCGTATATGCGCCAGCCCTAGCTTTAAGTAAAGGTAAATCGATAATCTATAAATCCGAGCGAAAATGATGGATTTGTTTGATTTTAGTAACCGGATTGAATGTTTATTTAGCCGTTACTGTAGTCTATATCGTTTGCATATTTTACGCATCTCAGGGTGGCATGAAAGCTGTGATTATCGCCGACACTTTCCAAGCCGGCGTTCTAATCGGATCGATCTTCACCATTTTATATTTGGGCGAGAAATTCGTCGGTAGTACCGGCGTTATTTGGTCGACAAACTACAATACCGACCGACTGGAAATTTTCAAGTAATTTTAGTTTTCTAATCCTCAATTCTGCTATTTTATTGCTTTTAAATCAACAGTTTTGATCCGAATCCGACAATACGGCACAGTTTTTGGTCGGTGATCATCGGCGGTACTTTCTATTGGATGACAATGTTCTGCTCGAATCAAGCTTCCATACAGAAATATTTATCAGTGGAGAATATTTCACAAGTTCGGAAGTAATTAGTTGATAATTATTAGAATTTTCGATAGTAACGAGTCGATTTTAGAGCCTTATGGACGTCCGCTTTCGGCCTGATACTAGTCTACATTATCAACTTCTACACCGGCATGGTAATGGTAGCGCATTACCGAAACTGTGATCCGTTAAAATCGAAACAAATCAGCGCTTCCGATGAGATTCTACCGCTCTATGTCTTAACCCAAATGGGCCATTTACGTGGGGTTACTGGGTTTTTTGTTGCCGGTATTTTTGCAGCCAGTCTGGGGTATTATTGCAAAGTACCCATCGAGAATCCACATCAATATTAACATTCAGTTGTCAACGATTTGTTCTAGGACAGTAGCATCGGCTTTAAACAGTTTAGCAGCGGTTACAATCCAGGATTTTATTTGTGGTGCTTTTAAAATTAAATTACCCGAAACTAGGGGTGCGTTTTGGGCGAAAACCATATCCATTGTCTATGGCGGTCTTAGTTTTGCTTTAGTTTTTGTTATTGCCCAATTGGGCAGTATAATGCAAGTAGCAATCAGTTTCAATGGGATGGTTGGTGGGGTTACTTTGGGTTTGTTTTCATTGGGCATGTTCTTTCCATGGGCAAATCAAAAGGTATTATTACGATTTATCTTTAATTATTCGATACAATTTACGAATTTTAGGGAGCTATCTTTGGGAGTGTCGTTGCAATTGCTCTAATTTCAGTAATGTGTATTGGACAACAATTTTCGATAGCTAACGGCAATTTGAGCGAACCAGAAAAATACACAAATATCGATCAATGCCCTTGTAGAAACGACACAATAATCGATCCAATTACAGAAATTTCCGAAACGTAAGTTGATTCATATTTTAAATACCAACAATAATCCGTATTTCCAACAGTGACGTCTTTTTCCTCTACCGAATTTCGTACATTTGGTATTCAGCTCTAGGTTTTTTAATTACTGTGATATTAGGCTTAATTGTATCGTTTTTAACTGGCAATCAAAACCCACAAGACGTCGATACGGATCTACTATCGCCGCCAATTCGACAATTATTAAATTCGTTATCGGAAAAGTCAAAACGTGCTCTAAATTTGGAAACAAAACGGCAATACAATCAGAACAATAGCCTACCGATGAAGGGCATCATGAATAAAGCTTTGGATATTGGCGATGAGAATTGGTTGAATTTTAGGCGGATTGAAACGGAGACTAGGCAGAAAGTCCGGAAGATTTCAGCACCGGCGAAATGTTGAAACTAATTTTTTTTATTATTATTTATTTTATTAGATGATTTTTAGACGATTATCTATTTAGTTATTGTAAATTAATAAAGACGACTATAAAAAATTACTAATTACAACAATATCCAAATATTTACGTAAAAGCGGAGTTAATCGCTCTTTGAAGTGGTATTTTATCACTCAGGTGTGCACACAAACACCTGTATCCTGTAAATATTACAAGTATTGATGCAAAAAACTGTATCGTAAAATAATGACGCGAGGAAATTAGCAATTTGGCCGTACTCTGCAACAAAACCATCACTAGTCTAGTTCGATAAGTCTCGATTAAAGCACTATTCAGGATAATTACAACCGCATAATAAGATTGTCATCCTGTCTATTTAAATCTACATACAACATATCCCGACTAGACCATACAGGTGTTGTCCTGTTTTAATAATATTTTTGCTTAGGGTCAAATAATAGGTATGATATCCAGCTGCGTATGCTTGTATTTGTTTAATTTTTAAATAAACGCAGGGTGAATTTGAAGTGGTATTAGGGTGGAGGATCTACATTCAAACATATAGACACTATCTACAATAGATCTATAGGAAAATGTGATGTTCACACTGTTATAAAAGGATTTTAAAGACTCCCACCGGGGCCGAATTACTACCAAATCGTTCAATTATCAAGCCAAAATTGATCAAAATTGCAAATATTAGAAATTGTATTTTATAAACTGAACGAATTAGAAAATAATAACAGGGGAATCTTACCCTTCCTAGATGGTTATCGTTTGATCCGTTCATTGTTCCAGGATTATCTCCGATTTTTTAAATATAAAAAATTCAGTTATATGCTAGATTAACTATTAAAATCTTGATATTTTTACAAGTTCTTGTATCGATTCCAATAACGTTCTCGTTTCCGTTAGTTTAGTCGATATCGGGATATCCTTGTGCTCCTGCTTATTGTAAACGTTGACAAAGGGCGGAGTCCTGCTAGAATTCCCAATAAAGCGCCGGCGTGTCCTGCCCCTTTATTCCGGTTCTATTTCCTAATACAAATGTAATAAAATCCGGGACGAATCAGTTGTATTAGACACGTGTCTCTTGTAAATTCGACACGTGTGCTAGCACGCGTCTTCAATTTTCAAATACAAATCGGTGTTAATAAATTGATTAAACAACATGATAAAAGCTCGTTAAATATTAGCTTGGATAGTGGGTGAATCTAATCGAATATTGTGCAATATGTTCAATATGGAGAATATTGATCTCGATCTGGTCAACAGACAATTCTTCTTCGATTCCGGCCCGTTTATTAGCAGTAGCGGTAATAGTGGCAGTACAACGGGCTCTTCAAACGGTAGTGATTTGTTCCTCTATGACGATAACAGTAGTGATTCGGCTATATCTTCATATTCTTATAATAGCGATCAAGAGAATAGTTGCAGTTCAAAGGAGTGAGTAATTGTTATAATTATTGCTAATTTGCGTAATAATCTTGATTGATAGAGGACGGATCCACCGCCATCGGCGCCGAAATAAATGCCCCCAACAGCAGATCCAGCAACGTCAAGCGGCCAATTTACGTGAACGTAAACGGATGCAATCAATTAACGACGCCTTCGAAGGCCTCCGTGCCCATATACCAACGCTACCGTACGAGAAACGCTTATCGAAAGTTGATACGTTAAAATTAGCCATCGGTTATATAAATTTCTTAAGTGAATTGGTTCGTAGTGATCGCAATTCGAATACGGACTGTTTCAATGGCCACAATCGGAATACGCAAAAAGATGAACCGAAGAAAATTATCGTAAGAGGTTTGTTGTTATAAATTTTTCCCTAGTTTAATTAATCATTGTAGAGGGTAGAGTGGATAGGTGATGGGATGAATTCTCTTCACCCCCGATTTCCCTGTTGTTGTATATGATTATAGGTGTATATACTTTTAGAATGAATTTTGAATTGTACAGGATACAGCTGCTTTGCGGAACGAATTATGATTGTGTTTGGGGATTGTATTATTTTTTTCTGTGCTAATATCGATAGGGCGGGATACCCCTAGCCATCATCATAATCAATCTTAACGCTATGTCACCGATATTTGTAGTACGATACCATGTTGGGAATTTCGTGCCTATTCAAAACTAATTGTCCACTTGCTATGCTGTTTCAAACAATTAAAAACCAATAAGGGTTGTAAACATAAAAAATACAACGAACACTTCAATGATGCCGAAATTTTTCCGGTATATCCACTATAAATTTCGGCCTTAATTGGCTCTTTTTCTGTGCAGGTTCTGGTGGTTTGTACACAGCCCATTCTTTATCGTGGTCGCGAGCTAAAGAACCGAATTCAAACGGTATTATGCACGCTAAAGTTTGGATACCAGAAGATCCACGAACGAACAAAGACGGTAGCAGTTCTTCCTATAATTTATCTGATTAAACATCGATTTGTCCATACAAGAATGTCAATTAAATTTCTTTTTATTGAAGAAGTAGACGAACACGGAATTTTACCTTGTAGTCGGCTAGGTATTTGGAAGTAGTGTCGTAGCTTTCTTCGAATACTTGAATTGTCAAATTTAGTAAAATATGAAGCAATCTACGACACTAAAAACTAAAACATGGCCAATTGCGAGTAGTACACACGATATAATGAAAGTACTGCAAATCGAATTCTAGTCTAGAACCTAGTCAGTCGCTAAATTGAAAGGACATTAGATTTTTCGTCTAGTTTCCTTTGTCAAAATATTGGCGATATAGCTTTAATACTCTTTCTAATTTTTGTATATAATTATTTAATGTTATTGTAAATAAATAAAATTATAAATAAATTTCGTATAAATTGTATTGGCAAATTTTTTCTTTAATACCAATTTAGAATAAAACAGTTACGATACATCCGCCATCTTCTAAATGTGTGGGAAAGAACAATTGTGGCCAATAAGGTGGCGGCGTATTGTTCAATATCGACGTCTAGCGTCTCCGTGACGTCATGAACACGCGTACAACGTGGGAATTTACAGGTGGTGTGTTGATAAAGTTTGCCATCAGGTATACAAAATTTTGCCTTAAGATGCTTACAATAAAAACTGACTGAAGGAGAAAATATCGCGAAAATAATCGGTAAAATTTTGATTAATATGGAAATTATTGTTGTCTAAAGGGCGATTTTGTTGGAAAATATCAATTTTTGCAGCAATTTTGCTATTTAGAAAATTTTCAGTCCACTTTCAATATAAACTCGATAAGCTATTATTGAAACATTTAGAAATTTATGTTTTTATGCACTAAAAGAATCTACGTAGAGTAAATTTCAACCCCTATTTTCTTCATTAAACTTAGAAATTACAAAATGTGTACTTTTTAGTTTGGGTTATTAGCAATCGCATTATTGAAGAAGATAAGTAAAAAAATGCGATTTCTCCCTATTTTAGTTTACAGAAGACTTGAAAATTTGTACAAACCACTGAAAATTTCTACAATATGTAGCAAACAAACCAAAATTATAGACAATAAGCACGTGTGATTGTTTTGTGAGATAGTAAACACGTGCATTTGATGCCCTCAGGTTTTTAACATTGTAACAGGGTGAACTTAGTCAACCGTAGAAAGCGTACATTTGCCCCTCAAAATTCAATCAGTACCGTAGCAATCGTAACGATTCTCTTTTATAACACCAAACAAAAAAATAAACACTGAATAATTAAACCAAACATCGGGAAACTATTTGTCTTCCAGTTGGAATCTTCTCATTTCGATTAAACAAAACTGCCATCAATAAAACAATATTTTGACCCGATTACGGTCCTGTGTGGGTTTTCGTCAGGGGTTGAAGGTGTAATTTGTGGGTCTCATTAAAAATATATCGTCCGTTTCCGGTAGTGGTGAATTCACCCACTCACCCCCCATCTAGATCGTCCATTCAACAGCAGAGATATATGGGTTTTGCCGCAATTAATTGTCTATGGGTTTATAATTGAACTGAGTTTATGAGTTTATAGCGAAAAATTTTAATTTATAGCCGATGCAAGAAATATATCAGACATCTGTTAAACTAATTTATCACCTAAATATCGGGAAAACCGCCACTTCTTTTATGCTTTTTTTTATACTAGATAGATTTGCGTGAAATTTGCAATAAAATACGGGCATTTCATTGGATATTTATCACGGTTTACATCTTAATTTCTGATTTTTACCACCCATATCCTTACCCTTATTGTAAATTAGCAACTATTGATTCATTAATAGACTTTTAATGTAGTTCCAATGTTTAGCCCCTATCTATAGTAGTTGAAATGTGTACAATATTGGGGTGTTTCCATTTGTTACATATGTTTCTTTCTCTCGATATTCTCTTGAAATCCAACCACTCAACCAATACAACAACATGAATATATACACGAATTATAATAGAATTTATCAGGGGTACTGTACAAATATTTAAAAAGAATAGTGTGAAGAGAGGATTAGGTGACAAATTGTAATTCACTACCCTTTATTTGTGGACTATCAGCCGGCTTTATAAAAAACAAATTCAATTTCCTGCACCTTCTCTTTTTTTCCTAAATAAACAATAGATTTCTTGTCAAAAATTATTTGACAACTTTTAAATTTTATAATGACCCAACAAATGCGCAGACCTTCCGCGATTACCGCAGCCGGCCAATTTTACAAACCCAAAGAACCAAGTGCTTGGCAAAATTGTTGTACTTTCCTTTATAATAGAGAAGAAAATACATGTTGTGATAGGAGCTTTAAGAGTTGGGGTAAATTCCATCTATTATTCCCATCAAAAAAAATTAATTACAACAATTCCAGCATTTGCAACTATGATTTATATGATTTTCCTGTCGATTCTCACATTATTATCAATCAGTATTGTGTACAGTGTTACATTTTATATGAAAAATTATTATAAAATTAACTAAATTGAGAAAATTTCAAATCGGCTATTAGAGCTATATGATCCGATGGGAAAACAACGCTCGGTAAAGCTGTATGTTCTTCTAACTCACCTATTGTAGGCATTGGTACAATTTGTACAACCTCCATTGTATTGTTTTGATAAAAAATGTAGTCAAGACAGGCGGCAAAACCGGCGGTAAAATTCGTAAATTGCGGCGTACCACAGGCACTACTCAATCGAAATTTCTGTTTCAATTCCACATTCTTCACTGCTTCTTCCGCTTCTATACAAATTCACGAATTAGCAATAATATTTCATTTAAATGGCGCCAATTCTTATAGAACATGTGAAACATATTTTGAGGATTTATAGCGAATTTCTTGGAGATTAGAGCAAAATTTGAGCCATGTAGCTTACCGGGAGGTTGCTCATTTTAGATTCTCGATTCTCCAAAATGAGTTGCACAGATAAAATGAATATTTGGCTGAGCTACAAGGTTCAAATTAGGATGAAATAATGTCGATAAATCTTTGAAATATTTTTCAAATCACTCAACATAAGAGTTAAGGCCATTTAATTGAAATATGCTGAATAAAACGTACTACTCTGATAGTCGATGTGATCTTCCTGTACTTTACCAGTTGTATAAAGCTGATAAATTCCACATTCTGGGACACTATTGAAATCACCACACAAAATCAACGATAATCTCCTATTATTATACTGTAAATTTCGATAATTAATAAAATTATTCGTCTACTCAAACGATAATACCTTAATTTTTAAGTTGTCGACTAAATTTTCCAGGTAACGTATAATAAAACCACCTTGTAACAATCGTATATGGTCGGCATCCGGGTGGAAATACAGATGTGTATTGCCAACAACTAAAATTTCGTTAGTATCCAACACTTGTAGAATATTCGCTTGTAAAACTGTACTACGATCCAAGATACGTTTAGTTAAATTTGGATTCTCTTCAATTCTATTCCAGATATCTCCAAATATTTGATTCGTGTGGATTTCTTCCGATAGAACGAAACGTTTCGATTCCAAATGTTTGAGTTTTTCTTTATTGTAAAAACACGCAAGCCCCTCCGTTACTTCACCGCCTTTTACACAGAAATCTGAACCGTAATCTAGTTGTTGGAACAAAATATTTAAATCGCAATTGAAGATTTTCCTATCGACTTCTTGTAAACAAATCAAATCGGCGTTATATCCTAAAAGATTATAAAAATTACCAATGAAATTTGTTAAATTTCCAAAATTACCGAGTAATTCTTTAATAAATAACTGTTTCCTATAATCAATCTGTAGAGCATACGGTGGGCAGTACGGATGAAGAACTTCTCTAGTAAAATCGGAATCGCAATAAAGATTGGCTAGAATATTATAAGAAACGACACGAAATTCGTTTTCTCCACACTTCTTCTTAGTGTAACTGTGCCGTCTTTCGAACGGACACAATCCGGGACCGGCTTCTACTTTAACATTCGACTCAGTCTCAACGATTGGACCTTCCGATTTTTCATTCTTCGGAACACAAGCAAATTTCAAATAATAATCAATATCATCATTCGTCGGTTGATAGATAAAATCATCACCTATTCGTTCCCAATTCGTTTGATCTTTCGATCTGTACCAAAAATATTCCGATTTTGTTCTATCGGTGAATACTGTCTCGAATTTATTTGGATAAACCATAAAACCGGCCATAATCGAGCCCGGTAATGCAATTGCATTAATCCATGGTGAATTTATTAGAATCTTGTAATCTTTATCGCAAATCGTCAGTAATAATTGTTGTTGATTCGTATCTGTAAAGATTTCTTTACAATGATGATCACCATCAATTTGATTGTTATCTAAAATTAACGATACTTGAACTGGCGGCTGATCAGTTTTCTTATTCCTCTTCTTCACCTCTTTGTCGATGTTCGTTGAAATTCTCGACAATAAACTCGAAATAGTTTCAGTTGAATTGCGATTAAAATTGAACAGGCGATTCACACGGAATTCGGGCGCTTCAAATTTTAATGTTAATTCGAATTTTGTATCGTCCAAATAGCGCAAATATGCTCGATTCATTTTGCAGACGTATTTATGGATAAATCTCCCGTTAAAACAGCTTTTTTGTAGAAAAATTAACAATTTTCGATTCAACAATACCATGAGTACGTGTTCTATATTTGACGGATAAAAGTGAGGTTAGCATGGGTAAATTTTACACAATTGCTTGCGATTGGCGTATTCGAAAATCTCTAGGCAATTATAACCAATCGAATTCGAATGCGGAAAAAGTGACATAATCTGCAATATACCATCTTGGCGAATGCAACTAAAAACATCATACATTTTGTTTTAATCGAAAATATATGAAACTACGACGTACGTTCTAATAATTTTGGTTAAATTGTCGTAACTAAAATTCTTAACAAGAGTAATGAAATATTATCGTTCGTTAGCAAGAATTACAAGGAAATTTATCGGTTCTTTTCAAACGATAGACAATCAAAAATGTAGCAGATTAACCGTTATAGACACAAATAAATTAAAATTTCGGAAATTATAGAGGAAATCCCTGCCAGTTGGGGTGAAATGAAAACACAGCTTCAGATCAACTTTTAACAACGATTTTTTCTGCTTTAATTCATGTCGTACATACATGATGGATAAGTGATATGATTAATAATATATTGATCTTCTCATGAGACTTACGTTTAAGTAACATCAAATTTGTTGAAATCAAACGATTGATTACAGACTATTTCACACATTTCTTGCTTGTTGATTGATCGTTCAGTTCGCTTTTTTAATTTCTTAACAAACATAACCATTTATAAGAAAATATTTGATTCAATTCATAATAAAAACCTCTGCCTTTCTCTCTAAAATAACAACAATCACATATAGGTATAGTAACAATCTTAAATATTATTTTTGTTAAAAACTATCAAAATTCCGTTTATGTATAAATGAATGTGCTGATAGGAAACATTAATAATCCTTAATTTAAATTTGTAAAAATACGTTTACGACTTATTGTTTAGGCCCTTCTTCATTTTACACAATAAAATGGAAAACAACAGAACTGCAACTTATAGAAAAACTCGAAAAAATACAAATAGAAGCGTACAGTGAGATCTGAAGATCACAAGAGTGATTTCAGTAAATTAGAGTTTTCTGGAGGCTATTGTAGAGCAATCCAATATAAATAGAAAATAAATATTCGTAAAAAATTAGAATATTACGCTTTAAATTTCTTATGAAATAACGGATAGTCCCAATTACAAATGTACATCTATTTAATACCCTCATCCAGAAGTTAAAAAAATCCGTCCTTAATTACAGTTGTAATATTAATTAAAATTAACATAATAGAAAGAGAAAAGAATGCAAAAATTGTCATTCATTTTACGATAAAAATCACAGATTTATAAATTGTTTTCTTCTCGTCAATAATAATAATAATAATTTTATATATATCTATATCAATATAATTGTAAAATAGTAAATTAGATGAAATTAAAAAAAAAGTAGAATAATGCCGTCTTCTAATGTCGATTTTTATGAATCAACAGGTGGTGCTTCCAACATTTCCTGTAGAAACCTATCAATCGGTGCATCACCAATAATACGAAAGAAAAACAAATGTTCCAAACATTTCAAACCGATCGATCTCAAAGCTGGCAGACGCAACAATAATTTCGCAAATCGTCCCGGCTCATTTGGATGTGTTGTTCTCGTATACTCCTCCAAAACACCGTAGATTTTCTCTCGTAACATTTCCACCTCTTGGACTGATTTAATACCGCGAACATCTGGAATAGAAGATTTATAAACGTGTTTTTTTCGGGAAATTTTACGGAAAATACCCGGATTGTAGAGGATTATCGCCCGCAAACATCCCAGTTCGGTTTTATCCATTTTCATTTCTTTCATTTTATTAACGAGCTCGGATAGGACTCTTTCGTAAATATTACCAACACCTACCGCGTTTGCAGTCGATCTACACAGATTTTTAATGAATTTTATAAAATTAACGATTAATCAAATATACTTGTTGACAATTAAGCCGGTAGCTAGAACGATACCATCCTGAGTTTGCATGGATCGATGTGAGAATTCGGCTATCAACAATTCGTTCCAACCAGCCCTCAATAATAGCACCTGATCGGATAATGGTAATGACGTGAAATGAGGTATTAATTTCGCCCATTCAACTAATTGGAATAATTGTTTATTAGTGGCTAGAACAACATTTGATACTCCACCCTATTTTGAACGAAACAATAATTCTTTATTAGGAAAATAATTAGACAAAAATTAGATATTAAAATTTCAGTACCACCTCTAATGGGACTAATGGATCCGTGCATTCTACACGTTTCTCGGCTTCAATTATTCGTTCAATGGGCATATCGGCTTGAAGATTTGATGTTGATTCCACTTCAGATGTGTCTCGGTCTTTTGTTCGTTGTCTCTCCTCTTGGACAGCTTCTCGTTTCATACCCATGGCTAGACATTTCTGATATCTACAATACTGACACCTAAACATCGATTAAATTTAAATGGAATTCAATCAAATATAAACGAAATAATTACCTGTTTCTTTGGCGTTTATCAATAATACAATTCTTCTCTTCTCTACAAGCATACGATAGATCTTTTCTGACTGTACGTTTAAAAAAACCTTTACAA
Organism: Hycleus phaleratus; assembly: GCA_013841185.1. Classification (NCBI taxonomy): domain Eukaryota; kingdom Metazoa; phylum Arthropoda; class Insecta; order Coleoptera; family Meloidae; genus Hycleus; species Hycleus phaleratus. Next base: position 21,413 of record JACDRP010000138.1, read on the forward strand.
CCTTCACAACTGAAACATAATGTTAATTACACCATTAATTGTTTCTGTATAAATGAATAATCACCGAATTAATTAGAAATACGAATTTTATTGATCCGTTGAGAATCGGTGTAATGTTTTTTTAATAAAAATACAACAATTTGGAATTCTTTGAATCTTTCTAAAAGTGAAAAAAAAGTATAACTGCAAGGTAATAGTTCTGGTTTTTTCTAAAAGAAAATTTCCATTGTATAAATTTTGTTAGACGTCATCGAAAAATTATACCTATCTACTACAATTACTGTACGAATCGACAAAAAAACGAGAAAATTGTAATTTTAATATTTGATTATCTTGTTCTGAATCGACAATTGGATAAATTAAATTTCCAATAATTTGGAATCCTGGAATTCAACAACAAAATGTTTCAATTTGGCGGCTCGCGTGTTATTTTGCCACTTTACTCGTCGTTTTTGATTTTTTACGAATAATTCACATTTTTTAGTATCTTATAATAAAAGAGGTTGAACAAACGATTTTTTTTAAATGAGACAATAAAATTAAAAACACGAATCTAGAATATAAAGAGAAACGAAAATTATTCGAAAAAACGTCGAAATAAAATTAGAATTGAAAGAACGTTGAAAGGTACTCGTCTTTTTTCAATTCTCACCTTGAAATTCTATCGTAAAGTATATTGCTGTTCAATTAATTACTTTTTTATGATTGATTAATTTAAATTATTGATTCTAACAGTTGAACGGAATAAAATTCAACGTACACTTAATTATAAAAAAATTCCGGTTATTACCCGGAATAATAAACCATTTTTTGTAATAAATCACGATTAATGTCTTCGTTTTGAAAAATTCAATAAGATTTAGAAAAGGGTTAAAAAATGTCAATCAAATGTTGCGCAATATTGCCAGCATCTAGTAAAAGAAGGGGCAAAAATAGACCCTTATTGAAGGGTGGAATTGAAGGATTATAAAAAACTTATAAGCAAATAGAAATTTTGGATCGATTTCTAATTTTATATTAAAGTGAAGGAAAACTAGAGAAATTCAGTTTTAAGGTCCCAAGAAATTTATAAAGCTGTAAAAATTGTGATATAAGAGATAGACTTTTTTTTAATTGGAAAAATAATAAATATTTGAGCTGAGTTCATCATAACTACAAATTTTGGGTTAACATAATTTTTGTTGCCTGATTACATACAATGTATATTTTAGTCATCAAAAAATGAGTACGCGTTATTAGCAAATATTTAAACGTATTATTAGAAATGTGTACAATTTTGTGTTTTATTATTAGGAAGATCCCTTCTACTAGTAACACCTCATAATTTTATCATACACACAGTTTCGCCGGTGTTAATTTATATTTTAAAATTGTCGCAATACAACAAGGTCTTCCTTTCTGTTGTAATCATGTTTTCCCATTTTGATAAAACTATTATGTTCTCTTTTTATTTGTCAGGGCAAAAAAATGATATTGTTATCACAACGGTTTGCTAACCTGTCCGATGGCAAACAAACAAATTGCCCAATTTATAGTTTCAACAACTAAAAAGTCTTCCTGTTTAGTTGCTGTAATTGCAATATTTTCGTCGTTGTTTGATATCGTTTGCATGTAAACCTTTAATAATAATGACAATGACAAGTGTTATACACCATGACCGTGGCCTTTCTATATAACACACATGGATTATTGCATCACAATAACCTTGAGAGAATTATGAGAGAACTTCTCTATTTTGCATCATTAATGACGAGCAAACATTTCTGCCCACGATCCGTGATTCCTGCCATATTCGTCAAGAATTACTAATTCGAAAAAGCCAAAATTCGTTGAAGTTTCAGTAACAATTTAACAAGCTACAAAAGCTCTATTTATCAATGTCAAGGCGGATAATTTCCAAAATCATTACTAATTTGGTTTTAATAAAAAATGAGATTTATTCACGAGTCTCGATTCTTTATTATAATTGTTTATTGCAATAAATTAAAGGACAGTTTTGATAATGACTAGTTTTATTTTTGTACACGTTTGAAGGTTGTATCAATTGAATCTATGTGAATTTTCTAGTTTATTGGATTCTGCTAAATAATTTGAATGTTGCTTCAAAAAACAATACATCTACTAGTCTAATAATAATAATAATACATGTGTAGATATTTCTCTCCCAGGATCTCTCTAAATACGACCTTCTATTATAAAAATTCCATTAGAATCGATTTTTATTCATTGTATTCTTTCCTTTGAATAACCAAGCAACATTTATCTTAAAATAACTAAATATAAAAATCGCTGTTTTTTCGGTTATAATTTCCGGTTCCTGCCAACTGTACCGAACGCGACCTTGTCTTCGGTACAAATTCCGAATGTACAATAAACTTATTTGGCAGAAATTCTGTTCGTTTGAACTCTCCATAAAATTGACAAACAACCACAAAAATCGATGCTTACCTGTAAACACCATAATGTTTACCACTGGCTCGATCACCACAAATAGAACATAAATGTTTTGAGCCGCTTAATGGGTGATTTGGTGGGTACGGTGATCCGGAATTTTTGTGTTGATTATTATTGCCGCCACCGCCACCTCCACCGCCGGATGACGGACTTAATAGACTACCATGTCCTAATGAGAACGAGCCAGGACTGTTAGGGCCTTGTGGACTGAATTGTCCTAATGTTGAAGCGTCCGGTTTCATATCTAAAGGTGATTGAGGGCCGAGATTGCTCATCGACAAATTCTGGTCTAAACTTAAAGCTGTAAAATAGAGAAAATCAGGTGATTAGAAATATGGGAAAAAGTTTCATTTTGGGCAAATAGCCAAGTTTAATCGATTAAGTTCAAGGGGATTTTAACAATTTACTTATGGAAACGTTGATTTCTTCCGTTCGAAAACAACTTTCGAGATGTTTAAACAAGAGGAACATGATCTAAATTGATTCTTTCGACAATTTGGATCGTTGTGTTTATTTTTGTAATATTCGGACGAGAATCTCGCACAATTTCCTGTAGATTTTCCTCTTTTTTGCCCAATTTGCCACTATTATTATTATACCGATTTGACCTGTAGACGACTTTTGTTCAAGGTTCCAACGTAAACACGCCATAGTAAAACTAATAAAGTTAGGAAGCGGCAAACTATTATTAAAATTAACATTCAAAAGAAACATAAAACTTGTCAAGGTCGATATTGTAAAAATAAAATACCACCGAATTGTCTTCAACGATACTACAACAACAACAACATTGGGAAAAAACAACACGAACGAAATTCGACTTTTTTAACGCTCCTGCGACAGTCCAAAAAAGGCGAAAATAAACCGAAGCCATACAAGTAGAAACAACAAAACACCCCTATATGCAACCGAAAAAAGAACGACCAAAGAATAGACCAACATCCAGACGAACCGGCAGACAGATGGTTTGGGTTTTGCACAACAAAAAAAGGATAAAATTAGCACTCATTCGAGCTAATTGATTTATCACTTGGTGTTTTTAAAAATGCTCAATTTTTCCTCCACTGATATTTGTATAAATGAATATCAATTTTAATTCATAATTGGAAAGAAATCGTTAAAACAATCCTTGACCTACGCTTTTATACATATACAAACCTCGATTAAATATCAAGTTTAATAACCGTGTTTTTTGGAAAACGATAAACCAAAAATATGATGGACTTCAAATTAATTAAAAATTCGAGGTACAAGGCTTCCTCTTGAGCTTCATTCTGAAATCTTTGATGTTATGAAACTCTTCTTTTACATCCAAAGACTACACCTTGAGATAAAAAGAATCTCGTGCTGTACTTGAAAGTATAAATCGCGTTTGTTTTTTTCCTGACAACAGAATCACGTGTTGAAATAGATGGGAATAAAAAAATTATAGCACAATTCAAGGATAATTCAATGGTCTTGTTTGTTGTTGTTGTTGTTGTAAGGAATCAGTGGGTGCTTGTATTAATTAAAAATTCAAAGTTGATGCCTTTTGGATAATTGTTTTTTTGTTGTTGTTATTTATGTTTCTAATTTTATTTTTACTAATTACCCAAGGACATGTGGGGTGATCCGTAATTGGCAAAACTTCTGCTCCAATGTTGGGCCCCTTGAATAATGGCCGTGACTGACATCATTGGTTTCTCTTTCTTCATCATTTTCGTTACGTTTTTGAACAAAATATCCTATCACAATTATAAACACAGCACAATTTTGGGGTCTTATTCACTAATTCGATCAGAATAACAATATTGGATGTTTATTTATATTTTTTAATTGCCATCGAATTGGGAATTGTTTTGCTATAATCAACATTTGAGATAATTCAATAAATGACATCCTTTCTATCGCTAAAAAATTTCCTTGTTTACCGAAATTGATTACGTTCTGTAGACTTGACGCACTGCTAAATTAACTGTTTCAATTTCATCCCCAAATCTGGATAAACAATACGAAAAACACAACAGCACAATTTATTAAAACCACGTCTGGCGGTGTTCCACCGCATACACACAACCGACCTCGATTATTGTCTATAGAGAAGAGATACACGGTGCGCTAGAGCTAGAGCTGTGGAGCTTTCGCACTGTTGTGTTGAATTTTTGGCGAAATCGCCGCCGCCGCCACCACCACCGCCGACAACGACGCTGTCGACAATAACACAATCAACGGTAGGGTAGGGTTGGAGAGTCGGATTTAAAGAGAGAGAAGAGCGGTATTTTGTCTGCCATAATTTCAACAACCCCAGGGGTAAATTTTGAGTATTAACGAAATAATTGAACCAAAATACGAATTTGTATTGTTAATTCAACTAATAATAAATCAAATTATTCGTGTTTGTATTGTTAAACGAATAAATAAGCCAAAAAGTCAGCTTTTTATCTTTTATGTGGTGTATAAATAAGAGATATATGTGCAGACTTTACTTTTTGTCTTTATTATAATAACAGGACGTAAAACAGGAAACATGCTTATTTAAACAAAGCTTACACTTTAATTAGACTATGATTTTATAGACGTTCAATTATTTATACATTAAACGTCATTGATCATCGATTTATCGTTTTTACTAAAAAGCTGTTATTTTGTATATGCATTTTTTGTCTGTTTCTGAAATCTATTTATATACGAAATAAGTATCATAATCTGTGCAACTATTAATAAAAATTGTTTATTTAAACAAAAATCTTCAACAAAAAGAATGCAAAAAGATTAGATATCGCAGAGAAAAACAAGATTTTTTTAATAAAAAAATGCAGTGATTTTTTCTTATTGTACAAGACGACGAAATAGGTATCGCAAATATTTCACATACAATGATTCAATGTCGTACAAATCACATGTTCTAAATAATATCGACAATATTTAAAGAAAGAAGCATGAATCATTCACTATTTATTTATAATAAATTTTAAGGTAACAGATTTGATCTAAATCATTTTTATTGCAATTTTTGACACGTTTTTCGAACAACTTTAGAAACAATTTATAAATTTAATACATCTAAAAATGACTCAAAATCATTAGCACAGAAATAAGGAAAGTGTTTGAGAAGCACCCCATCATATTTTTCACATAATAAAGAAAAACTATCTACAAGAGCGTTGATTCCAATAATTGTGTAATTTTCCCAATATCGTTGTCAATTTCGCTATCCAAAAGTTAGATCGATTAAATTGGATTAATTGGAATAAATACAGTATAATGAAGACGGTAATTAGACAACAAATCGAAATATAATTAAAAAATGGTAACAATTATTCATTAAAGCACAACCAATTATTAATTAAGTTGGCATAATTGATTTAAAAAATTCAAATTTACATATTTAAAGCAATTTTAATCGTACAAATTGAAGGACGTTGTACGTACAATCAACTTTACTGATTTTACAAGACCGGTCTTGTATTTACGTCATTTAATTTATTAATCGGCTAGAAATGCAAAGAAGTGAAAAATAATTAATAATTAATTACAGTCAGTTTAATCGAGACAGACAGAAATGGTGCGCTTTAGGAAAGGGACAAGAACTCGATTGAAGCTTTATAATTCTTTGGAAAAAAATGATGAAAAACCCATGAAAGTTTGAAACTATCCGATAGAATCATTAAAAACCCATTAAAAGTACATTTTCTAATCGTATTGTTAGTTTTCGTGAATTCAGAGGTGTTCAACTGAAACTAGAGGCTATATCGAAATGGAAATCGCAACATCGTGAAAAATCAAGATTTTTTTGATTAACTTTCCTACAAGCTCCAAGTAACATTTTCCAAATTGTTCGCCCAATAATAGGAGTTTTATAAAAAAATTAACAATTTCGGACCAAAAGACAAAATTTTCGCATGAACATTGACTGAAGAGGCTCAAATCGTCTAGTTTTCGAGTAAAAGTCGCTAAAAATCTGTTCAAAACTTGAAAATCAGAGTTTAAAATTGCTCAAAAGTTCACAAATATCCAAAAAACAGTGAATGTTGAGAATTTAGCTTAAAGATACTTTTTTGGCAACAGATTGCAGTTTGCCAAAAATGGAAGAAAAATCGCCCAACGCCTCACTATTTTAAGACAAAATTACAGATATGAAGCTCAGTTTTAGCTCAGCACCCTTTATTTCACAGGGTTTTTTTGCTGTTAGTCAGTCCATGTGGTAAATCGATAAATTTCCAATTTTGAAACTGCAAATTAATTGACAATAAATCAAGATTGTTATAAAAATTAAAATTTGGATTTTACAACCTTGAAATAAGATCGATCACGAGCAATGATTTAAAACGCAACCTACATAATCATGTTTTAATTATTTTGCTCATCTTTCCTACGTAAAATTTATAATTAGACGTTTTTTCGATTTTTTGCGGGCAAATTGAATAAATTATTCCTACGCCCATACGCTATTTCAGTAGATTAACACAAAATCAACAAATTTTATTTTATTTATATTTTTAAACGATGAAACAACAAACATGAAACTAACAATAGTTAATTCTATTTATTCTAATAATAATAATAATAATAATAATAGATAATAACAATACAAGTTGAAGGTCGCTTTGTATTTTTTTTTCCAACTATCAGCATAATTTATATGCCTAATTTTTATCTAATCAGTCAATTAATGAATGGTAGGATGATCGTTATAGTTGTAGGAATCAACAAAACGAGGAACATACTGGAGAGGCCTTCAGTATTTCAAACGTTGAAAAGGGTCAAGGACTGGCCGTAATAAAGCCCGACTCTGGCAGCAACTGGGTCAAGGGATATCATTTTTATGTGTCACGATGAATTATTAAATATTAGCTTTTATATAAAAGTTATGTATACTGGTATTGATAATAACAATTGCAATTGTATATGATCGTTTATAAATGATAATTTTTTATCCATTTAAAAATATGAATAGTTATTTATCACCAGGTGTTTTTTGGCGTTATTGATAGTAAACTGATGGTTAATCAAAGGGTAAAAGTGAGGGAAATTGATTAAAAAATACCATAAATTATTGAAAAATTCAAATTGTGGTTTAGTTTCGTAATAGTATATTAAAAAACAAGTGTCATAAGTCGACAATTATTGCACGAGTCCAAATTTAATGCAATATACGACTTACGACACCAGTTCTTTTATACTATTTTTTTTGTTTTGCTTATTTTGTGCCCTTTTTTAAAAAAAAGTTTGTTATGAAATTTAGGGAATTTGGTGGGAGTTGGTGTTACTGATATTTGAACATTTGAAAATTAATGTGTATTTTGTTTAGTATTTTTGATAGTTGTCAATAACAACGAAAATGTCACCAACCTTAAGAAAAAAGAATTTAGTACGAAAAGTACTCATTTCGATGCACTAGTGAATTGAATATCGGTATTATTGACGCAAAACAGAAAAAAAAAACATTTTTAAGGGTATTATTGGGGATATTATGCTTCAAAAGAGCGATAGTATCTGGCTAAAATTACTTCAGTCTTTAGGGTACGTTCAAAAATTCGATAACTCAACTATAAGTGGTTTTCGAATACAGCAACAATAACCGTGACATCTGTTGATACAACCAGACACTAATGTTTATAGATATCTATTATAGAAACCTGTAAAATTCCATAATTTTCACTTTACCAAATAATTCTAATCAATTTCGTAAATTCGTTCGATAATTTTAATTTGACACCAACAATACATCAATTAATAATCAATTCTCAATAGAAATTATTGAATTTAAATAATAACAAATTAACCATATTGGCCAGGTGTATTCAATATGTATGCAATTAGTATTTATAACAGGTTTAATGAAAAGAGAATAAAATCGAAAGTTGGGTGGGATATTTTCGAGTAAAATAAATCACCTAAATAGATTCTCGCTTGATTTATCTCAAGAGTAAATTAATAGAAAATGCGGTCAGTGAACCAAAAAAACATCGACCCTGACTTTGCCATTGCCCTTTGTGCATTGTTCTTGTCCGTACTGTTCCACATACTATGAATTTCCTCTAATCAAACAAACTAAAATCAAACATACCTCTATCGTTCGCCTCCATTATTAATTAACAAACACAATTAATTAAGCGGAGATAATTCAATTAATTTTCAATTAAAATAATAATAAAAAACGCCAAGACACACTTTCCAGTCTCTTTTACAAATGTAGTAAACATGGCCGGACAGGTCACAAAATCTTACAACACAAACCATTCAGTAATCAACGATAAAATCATAATTGTTTCAATTAAATCAATATTATTTTCGATTATTTCAAACGGATAGTCGGTTGAATCGCGAAAAAATTGCACATTTCTCTCAATAAATCGCATAAGAAACACAAAAATTATAGATAAATCGTTGTACTATTTACACATCACGTTTAATTCGAACTACTACCCAAAGATGGAGTGGAAGAAATAGCGGTAAATTGGATATTATCGGTGTATAAATAGTTGCCTATAACAGTCTTTATTTTTTATTTCGAAACAATAATACTGATTAACAATAAGTGCGATAATCTCGTTTCGATGATAACCAATGGACAAGACCGATAACAATATAAAGAACGGTTATCAAAATATGGTAAATACCGTAAACGAAATATTGGTTTCTTGTAGTTAAATCAAGACCGCCTACACCTTGTACGAATAATACCGTTAATATTGATTGTAAAACTAACGAAATAAACGTATTTAAACCGAATACTAGACCATAACTATCCTCGTCGATATATTTAGCAATTTCGGCACTATTTATAGTTATCATAAAATGATAAATACCAGCAAATACAACATAACATACGTAACAAACGATAATATAATTTGTACGTGATATAAATAATAATATAAAACCGGAAATTAATGATGTTATCGACAGGATTAGTTCACCTTTTAATTTCCAATCGATTTTTAATTGGCCGGCTAGTAGAACGACAAGAAAACTGAATACTGTTAAAATTGCTTCAACTGCACCATTATACAACGGTAGATTTGGATTGTTTTGAATTTCATGCCATAATACTTGCATATAAGTTTGAACTTGGATGAAGCCACACGTTGATAACGACCACCATAAGGACCATTTGATAACGTAACGATTTGTAAACGAATTCTTTACGTGTTTCTTCATCAATTTGAAAGCATGCTCGATTTTAATCAAATACGGTTCCTCGTAGATTTGCTCTTGATGGAAATAAATTGTACGTTTCACAGATGGTAATAATAAACTCCATAATGTTGCTAATAACATTGCTAAAAAAAATCGAATTTAATTCGAATTAATTCGATTATTTCAATAGAATACCCGAGAATGTAATGTAATTTAAATCGCGATAATTTAAATAATCTAATGAGATTAATAATTGCGCTAATATGCCAGAAATTGAACGTCCAGCTAATATTGCAGCTCTAGTATGCGATGTTACTTGAGTATAATAATGTTTATCAACTTTGGCGTAAATATACGTGAAATAGGCTACTTCAGTTGCCATAAACGTCCCATAAAATACCTGGAAATTAACGTTAAAATCACAAAATTTCTAAACAGATCGACTTACTTCAACGATTTGTAATTCTAGTAGAGATTTCGTCCATAACAACATCGACCATACGATAATACCAGATAGTCCAAGTACAATAATCAATAATTTGTATTTTAATAGATCACAAATTAGGAATACAATCAATGATTGTGTTAGATAACTGTAAGTACCAACCGGATAGACGGATTCGGTGATTTGTTCGGTTGTGAGATTCCTCCAGGGTCCGCTTAAGAATTCGTTAATGAACGGTTCAGATGGTCGGATTTCTTTTAGGAAACCGAAAATTGATAATAATAGCGACACTTTTAACCACTCGTTCATTTTTGTTTATCAACTCTATTGCGTTCCGATAATAGGAAAAAACGAGTATTTCATACAATTGAACATGACCTTAACAGTTCACTAAACGATCATTTGTCTTATTACATCATATATTCCAATATAATTGGCAAAAATCTGAAACTAATTAATTTATAGAAACACAATACGGTAATTGTTCAGCAAGTTAATTGCATACTACGGAATTTTCTTACCTTCTAGACTGTATCGTCTCACCTCATTGTAAATTTTTCGAATATTGAAACTATTAAGAAAATTATTACACTTTTAAACGATTTTTTAAGGTTATTTCCAGTTCACGGTCGATAACAATAAAGATACATTTATACGAACTGCCTGTTGATAGAGTAGAATAAAATATGTCTGTTATCTTTAAAATTTTTCAAGGTTATGTTAATATATTCAGTCTTTTATTGTTTATAAATTAGAATTGATTATATTTAGAAAAGAAATTGTAAAGTTTTATTGAAGCAGTTTAGATATCATTGGGTTTTTTTCGAGTGTGTGGAATTTTTTTGAAGAATACAATGGAAATTTTAAATGTGACGCGCCAATTATAACCAATCAACTATCAAGGTAGGAGCGGTAAATTTAAAACACTCAACCTATATATACCGGGTGATTCACTATAACGACTTGTGTAATTGTAGATATAAATTGTTTCAATTGATATTTTTTTAAAGAATTTTAGTGAATTTTGCGCTGTAATTTCGATTTTGATTGTAATCACATACAAGAACAAGAGAGAACATTTAAAATGCAAATAGAACTTATAGTTTTGAAAATGTAGAAATTTTGAGTTATAGGTGAAAATTTAAAAGCATGTTTATATCAATTTGTGATATTTTCTTATACAAATCTTATTTAAAATTGTTCTACACTCGAAAGAAATCTCATTAGTTATTTTTAGATAAGAGTTAAATTAGCTCGCTTCCATTTTTTTTTCTAGAGGAATCTCAAAATTGTTTTTTAACAAACTTCTCTTTTAAAACCAATCTTAGTTGTAAATATTGAATTGGATGATTGTAAGTAATGACGACTTACTGGCCAAAACGAATTGTTTTAATGGGAAACTTCATTACTTGATTTGATTTCTATCTCTACATTTGAAGGAGAATTATCATTTCAACGACTAGAATGGTGTAGTTTCTTTTTAAAATTCATAAGCGACCATTAAAAAAAACAACGAAAAACCCTCTTCTTTGTTTTCTCTCTTTTATAATCTATGTTATAATGGTTTAATCATACAATTCTGACAAGGATGCTGTTTATTCACATACAAAATCGCTAATATCCGGGCCCTCCTACAATCTGTCTCTCATATTATATGCCCTCACGGTCAGTTGTTAACAGGTTTCCTTTTGGACATTTACCAGATAGATATTAACCAGTTTTTGTGTGTAAATCTGAAATAAAATAGACGAAATTAACAATATGCCATCGACAAATAATCTAAAGAAACACCAACAATCAAGATCATTGAGTAAACAAGATGAATTACTTAATATACAGACGCAATATTTTGTTAAATTGGAAGATTTGAAATTGACGAAGAAACAACGCTTCAAACGATTCATATACGATAAAGAAACGAATAAGGTCCTAGGAAGAACGCCGATCAGTTGGTGTAAGTACAATCAAATTTCTAATTCAACAGTCATCTCAATTAATTAATATATTCAATCAAATTCGACAATTATAATCTTGTTTAATTAATTAAAATAGTAGCAATAGCAAAAAAGACTTATTTATTTAAACATTATTTATTTAAACAAATTAGGTGATTCTTTAATTGAATGACACATTGTCTTGATAGCCGTCACGAGTCCGTTGTTATATATACGAATAGATAATAGATCTCCTTTTCCTGTTTAAAATTATTCCGTAATTTTTATTAAACCATTCCAGTAGACTGATAATGGTGATGATAAAAACGCATATTTGACGTAGATCATAATAACCGATTATCAATTCTTAACAATTTTTAATATACCCTAATTCAATTTGAATATTTACCGCCAATCTACAGGTGACAATTTAGAACAATACTATTGGTTGAAATTATATAGAAACAAATGACACACACCTTTGTTATGTTGATTATTTGAAGAATTTTAAAATACCAACGATTCAATTACTTTAATTGCAAATCGTCGTTTTTACTTTTAATTCAATTAAAAATTGATAGAATTTGAGAGAGTTTGATGGTTATTTGTTTGACAATTTCCTTAATTAAATGCCGTCTCACCTGCACTTCTTCTCGTTGGTCACCGTTCGGTACGAGTACAAGACAGAGAAAGCGTCTGTTTTGTTTGTGTTGTTGTTGTTGAATCGTCCAGTCATAAGTGGGCTTGGCTGGTTTGTTGTAGTGTGTTCAATGTGGCAATAATCCGTCCTTTTTATACTTTTTGATATTTTTATACAATTTTTTCATATGTTAATATAATCGTTTATTGATCCAAATCGAAAATATGACGGCATTTAATCATTATAGACGTAGAATTCATGATAAAGAAAATGGCACGTACCTGGGCAGGACACCCAGCGACTGGGGTATGATTTATGCAACAATCATCATTTTATTAATTTTATCGATATTTTTTAATGTTTATTGCGTTACTATAGTGATTTATTTACTAATCTTCCGCATAATGGCACCAAATTCAGCGTTAACGTAAAAACCGTAATAACGACACATGAGTTTTGCTAAAATTGAATGAAATATTACCGCTCTAAGTAACGGTATTTCGCAGTTGGCTATGTTTAGATTACCTAGTGTCGTAGATTGATTCATATGATTGAACATGCATTTACAAATGTCTAATTTAGTAAAATATGAATCAATCTACGATACTACGTGCGGGTTGAAATACACCCTCTATTTGTGAAACAACATGAATTTGGTGTACGGTTCATTTGCCTGTTCCGTATAAATCTTTCCTTTGACGTCATATTATAATAATCTTTATTTATAATTTAATTAATAATTACCAAATAATATCTACTTACTAAAATTGTCCAATTATTCAAATTAATTAATTAAAAAACTACATTAATAGACAAATTAGGTCATGCTTTTTTTGCTAAAAGATTCGTACTTACATTTCAAATTTTAAATTTATTGGTGTAGTAAAAAGGGGTAAAATGGCCGATACGTCTACTCATTGAAAAGTAGTACGAAGCGGGAAAACTTAAATAAATAGTGCAGTACAGAAAAAATTAACAATTAAATCCAATTTATGATAAAAATCAACAAAGTTCGCTTATAATTCAAAAGTAATAAGAAAGCCTTTAAAACAAAAATAATACAAATTAATCATAAACTTTGAGGTTATCCTTTTAACATGTAAACAAATGAGTAGCTATTTAGTTTGTCAATGGTACCAACGTAAGGATGTATATCTCACTATTCATTTCTACATAAAAGTTATTAGTTCTTGAATTATAAAGTTGGCAAATGATTCAAAATATAATCCACGACTTGATTTGTGTTGTTTTTGATTGAGGAATTAACAATCTAAAATTTGAGTTTCTTTAATTAATTTCATTAATCGGAACTTCTAATAATTCTAAGTTAATAACGAATATTATTTTGATTTCCAGCAAAAATCGGTCTGTTCTACCTGATTTTCTATGGAATGTTAGCAGCTCTGGTGGCAATTTGCATGTGGGTATTCCTACAAACTTTAGATCCACGTATACCGAAATGGCAATTAGAGGGCTCAATAATTGGCACAAATCCCGGCCTAGGATTTCGGCCAATGCCGAAGAACAATGAAGAGAGCACACTGATATGGCTACAAGGTACCAATAAAGCCAATTATTTGAACTGGTACGATAACATTATGGAATTCCTCGATAGTAAGTGATATTTTACACATTCGAACAGATTGAATAACGAATAATTTACAGAATATTACACGCCTGGTAAAATTGAGAAAGGTAATACGTATTTGAAGCCGTGCTCGTATACAGAATTGGCATCAGAGACGGAAGTATGCGAAGTTGATGTTAAAGATTGGGGCGACTGTAGTCGGGATCAATTTTTCAATTATTACCGGAGTTCGCCGTGTGTGTTTCTAAAATTGAATAAAATCTACGGATGGGTGCCGGAATATTATAACGATCCGAATGATTTACCGGAAGAAATGCCGGAGACTCTTAAAGAACACATCAGAAACATTACAAAACCGGAAGAGGTGCGTATGTCGTTGATAAAAATTATATAAAACCGGTAATTGATTTGTAGAGAAATAATATTTGGGTGTCGTGCGAAGGCGAAAATCCAGCTGATGTTGAATATTTAGGACCAATCAAATTCTATCCAGATGTACAAGGCTTTCCGGGATATTATTTCCCATTCAGAAACTCGGAAGGTTATCTTAGCCCGTTAGTTGCTGTACGATTTCTACGACCAGTATGTAAGTAGATTTGTAAAAATATACATTTAGGTGGTACTAATTTTTTTTCCAACTTCAATAGCTGGAATTGTAATAAATATTGAGTGTCGTGCTTGGGCGAAAAATATTAAATACAGCCGAATGGATAGAACTGGATCTGTTCATTTTGAACTTTTAATCGACTAAAATTAAGAGATGCCTTATCGGTAACATATCACAATTGGATTTTATTGTAAATAATCGTGTATTTTCACACATAATTTTGTTAAAATTCTTCAAATAATCTCCGATATTTATTCACGATACTCTCATTTTTTAATGGTTGCCAAAGATGGAAAATAAAACACTTGTTTTGGCAATTTTATTTATGATAATCAAATTATATAATTCTATTGTGTTCTTTAATTAAAAAAAAACAATGTATATAGTTGAAAATTTGTTTTGCCAATTTTAATAAAGCAACATTTAGTTCACATCCTTTGATTATAATCAAAAAAATTAAAAAATTCACCATTCTAAAGCAGTAATTATAACGATAAAAAATTATTCAATTCTAAAGCTCCCAATATATGAATATTAAAAGAAATTAAAGAATATTAGAAATGGATTTTAATAAAAACATTAAACGAAGAACATTGGTTTCTCCTTGACAATTTGATCAAGTATTCTGAATTTTTCTTGTTCGCGTTGTAAATTGTCCATATTGAGATGTTCATTTTCAATATAAACCTTACCTCTAGCAGCTGCTAAATGTGCATAGTAGGTCGGTGCTGGATAACTAACAGAACGATTACATCTTGTAAACATGTGACATAGAAAATAGACAAATTCTTGTACATCATCATTTGATAATCCCACATCATCCCATAAAGTAACATATTTAGTGGGTTTAGCAACACCTTGTATACTAGCATGTGATACTAAATAAAAATCTTGTAACATTGGATTGACAATTTCAGTATCAACACATGTACCAGCACGTACATTAAAATTTTTATCATCAGAATCACGTTCATTCGTTGGAAAAAATCTAGTATGATGGCGTTTTTGTACAACTAAAAATACAATAGCCGGTTCATAGGCTTCTTTTTGTAAACTTCTACAGGCACGTTGGATGGCAGCAATTTCAGCTTCTTGAACTTGCTGAAATTGACCTTCAGATACACCATCTCTAAGGAAGACAATTTTCTCTGGTTTTACACCTTTATTTTTTTTATAAAAAAACATCAATTGTTCCCTTGTAATGTTTTCAAGATCTGAAATTATTTCAACCTGAAAAGGGATTAAAATTGTAATTAAAAAATCGATTTGTATAATAAAAATTAACATACTTTTGGTGGTTGTAAACGCCAACAAATGTTGTAAAGAAAAGCATTAATATCAAAAGATGCTGTAACTGCAGCAACACTTGGTATATTCTTAGCATCTGGACTTGGATGTGTAACATCAGCCCCCATAACCATGCAAGGGCGGCTCATTATTGATGGCCGTGTATGCCAAACATGATTTGTGCCATTCATTTTACTATTCACTTTCAACAAAATGTTCAATACAGTTTGTGGATTACATCTACTTGTAACAGTTTTACACTTTATGCATTGTGTTAGACATCCAGTATGTAATTCAGATGCTTTTTTAGCAAATGCATATTGAGGTCCTGCATTTGGTAAAATTACAAATATCAAATCGAAATCTTTTTTTGTGTTAAAATAATTGATAACATCACGAATTGTATTAATACGTGGATTTTCAAATGGTGGTATAGCTTGATTTTCCATTACAATACCATATTGGGTGGCTGTCCTAAAAATCTTCAATAAAACGAAAATAAATTGAGCCATCTCTGTATTCGATAATATTTACCATATCTGCTAGTTCTTGAATTTTACTTGCATTAAGATAGCGATCATATGCAAAACAAACAATGGTCCAACGTTGTATTCTAGCACCATTGTAAAATTTAAGTCTATCATTCCTCCAAACTCCTTTGAAAACATCTACTGTTCTATTTTGTGCATATTTTATAGTAGGTGGTTGTAAAATACGTGCTTGCAATCGTTCAAATTCACTATTAACAGAAAAACCAAATTCTCGAATACATGGATCATTATTAAAATTGGCCTCTCTTAATGAATTCATAATTTTTTGTTTTCGTACACTTGTTGATGTGGCTGCATATCTAATCATATTACTAGTTTGTTTCTCTGTCATTTTTCTTTGTACTACTTGACCCGGTTCAATAGTACAAAATTCCATAGGTAATAACATTTTATTTTCTCGATCTCTACTACCTACCCATACAGTTGGTAATAATGGATAATGTAATCTAACTCGTTTTTCATTTTGAAAATAAGCTTCAACAGTTGTTTCTTTATTATTACACGTAAATTTTGCTTGTCTTGCTGGAGTATCCAATCCATTTACACGATAGACACGTTTTGAAGATGGTTGATTAGGAATTTGGTATTTTATCTAGAATTATCCGTTTTTTCGTCAAGTAGAATGAAATTATAAAAATATTTCTTACCTTAAGACCTTTTAAATATTTTTCAACTTTATCAATTACTTGAAAATGCACATTTCGATTTAGTTCATCTTGTCTAGCTCCTAAATCCAACATTAAATTAATTACAGGTTGAGCTATTGGAAATGCTTTGTGTGAAACATCAACATTTAAATAAATTTTCCATCCTCTAATTGCTGATTGATAGAAACCATGATACATTTGCATTCCATCTTCTAAATTAATCATTTCTCCAGGACAAGTGAAAAACGATCGTCCAGATGTTATACAGCTTAATGTTGGTGCATTTCTTAGAACAATATCAACACATTGTAATGCATCTTGTGGTGTTAATGTGTATTGTCTCATTACATTTTGTAATGGTGTTAGATCAACAGTTCGAACAAGTTTCATTTCAATTTTAAATTCTCTATCTTTGTTATCACCTGGAACTGTAACAGTCCCACTAATTTGATCACTTGGAAACGGTAATACTCTTGCAGAATATACATTTTTACGTCCATCAAATGCAGCAAAATAATTTGGATAATATTGTCTTTGGAATTGTGCAACCGCTTGTCGGAATAAACTTTTCGGTGTATCAGGCTTAAAAGCAACATCATAATGATAGGCTACTTTTAATTTGCCTAAATCTAAACGAAGATGATTGACTTCGATAATTATCGATTTTCCTTTACTGCCTGGTTTATATGTTCTATTATTTGTAAGACTATTGCCTTTTAAATTTGCTAAAGGTGATTTTTTTAATGGTGAAGTAGATGGGTGTTGAGGTGGTGAACGACGTACTACTGTAGATTCGACTATTTCTGTTAGTGGTTCAGATAATGTTGTCAAGTCCAATGTAGATGATGTTTGTGAACTTGAAATAGATTGTGTCGATGGTGAATGTTGTAAAGTTGGAGTAGATCCAACTGGTGTACCAGGAGTTGGAGGTGATGCAAAAGATTTTTGTTGTTGTTGTTTTCCTCGACCTGTTTTTAATAATTATATTCATTAAATTACATATCTTTATTATAATATAAAAAACAAACCTCTTCCAATGCCTGGTGGGGCTTGCTGTTGTTGTCGTTGACCTATTTCATCGGGTAATAGAACAATTCAATTAATATAATATGATAAAATTATAATAAAAAAATACTAACCCCTTCCACCCGGCTGTTGTTGGTGTCCAACTTTTTAAATTGAAATTTCAATATGTACTAAGTTTGTTTACTGAATTTATTTTAAAAGAATACTAACCACCTTCTCCCAGATGCTGTTCGGGTTGTTGCTGCTGCGGTCGCTGTTGTTGCTGTCCACCTTTTTTAAACAAACGGATGAAATTTTAATATTTATCAAGTTATAAGTGAAATAAATTCATTATATATATATAAAAAAAAAAAAACGAACCCGGTTGTTGCTGTTGTTGAGGGTGTTGCGGTCGTTGTTGTTGCTGCTGCCCACCTTTTTTAATAAACGAATAAAATTTTCATTTTTTTTTTTCAAGTTATTACTGTATATAATTTAATATAAAAGATACTAACCCCATGCACCCGGTTGCTGCTGTTGTTGAGGTTGTTGTTGTCCACCTTTTTTAAACAAACGGATGAAATTTTAATATTTATCAAGTTATTAGTGAAATAAATTCATTATATATAAAAAAAAAAAAAAAAACACGAACCCGGTTGTTGCTGTTGTTGAGGGTGTTGCGGTCGTTGTTGTTGCTGCTGTCCACCTTTTTAAATAAACGAATAAAATTTTCATTTTTTTTTCAAATTATTACTGTATATAATTTTATATAAAAAATACTAACCCCATGCACCCGGTTGCTGCTGTTGTTGGGGTTGTTGTTGCTGTGGGCGCTGGTATTGAGGTTGTTGTTGTTGCTGTTGTCCACCTTTTTCAAATTTAAAAAGTTATTGCTGTATATAATTCAAAACTAAATTTTAAAAACTAACCCCATGCACCCGGTTGCTGCTGCTGTTGTTGCTGCCCTCCTTTTTTAATAAACGAATTAAATTTCAACATTTATTAGACGATTTGCATACTGAATTTATAATTAAAACAAATACTAACTTCTTCTACCTCTTCCTCCTTGCTGCTGTGCTGGCTGTTGTTGTTGCTGCTGCGGCCGTTGTTCCTGTGGTCCACCTATTGTTTTAAATAAAAGTATTACATTTTAATATTAATTAAGTTATTAATGAATTAATGTACTAAATTATGATTAACATACATACTAACCTCTTCTACCCGGTTGTTGCTGTTGTTGTTGAGGTTGTTGTTGTTGCTGGCCACCTTTTTTTTTAGTAAACGAATGAAATTTTACCATTCATTAGTTTATATTGGATTTCTTATTAAAACAAATATATACTAACCACTTCTACCCCAAGCACCTTGCTGCTGTGTTGGTTGTTGTTGTTGTTGTTGTTGGCCTATTTCACAAATATGCATATAAATTACTCTTTATATATTAAGTTTATTATAGAAACAAAACAACCTCTGGGTCCTTCTTGTCTCTGTTGTTGTTGTTGTGGTGGGGGTCTATCTCCAGATGAACCAACAACAGCAGTTGGCGGTTGTCCTTTTTGTGAAGACGAAGCATCTGAATCTGTTGCTTGACTCTCAGAGGACGTCTTCTTTCCTATTTATTATTATATTATTAGTAAAATACAGAAATATTTCTAGTATACTCGTTCTGGAGACGAACAAAAACGAAAAAATCACTCTTTGAGAAATTCTAAAACATTTTACATGTAATCATCGTCTAAATTGTTTCTTGATCAACTTCCAAATGAGCTACAAAGTTTCAATTTCATGTCGCTCGGCAAAAAATCGATAAAACTATAAATAACTTGGATATTTTCAAGATATACGGTTTATCGGCGATAAACCGGAAATGCATAAAATAAAAAAGAATTGTTTAGATTTTTCCTTTTGAAAATATAGTTTAGATACTGAAAAAAAAACTTTCTGCTACTTTTTGCGATTGTGCTCCTTCAACTAATAAAAGCCACAAATACTATTCTCTTGTCACTGGGACTAATTACAATGGATAAACTACTTTGTAATTTCTAATAATAAATACTTAATTACTATAATGTGACTTACAAAATAAAACAAAATGGCGTCGTAAACCTTCTAGAAGCTTCAAATCAAGTACGCATAAATAAATAGGGGAAGTCCCTACATTTATTTTTGATAAAATGGAAATATATTGTGAAACAAGGGCCAAATACCCAAATTTTTGAATAATTTTAATAGGCTCATTATAGAATTATTTTTGTATAAATAAATAAGCTTACCTTTCTTTTTCCCCATTTTTCTCCAAATGAATGTGTACTGTCAACGATGCAATCCGGATGAAATGGAAATTTTTCTGACTATAAAAACAGAGAATAAAAGTTTTTATAAAGATTAAAAATTATCATTAAATTTTGTTGAAATACCGTTTCTTTGCTTCGATAAAATTAAGAAATTTTATCAATAAATCTTGCTTAAATTTGTCCAACAATCTTCAAGCTAACTTGTGTAAATGGACAGAACAAAAATATTTCTCTCCGTATATATAGGTTACAGCGTTTTCAGTCGATTGTTCCTTGCCTGAACTGTAAATGTAATAAATGTTCTACAAACATCAGATTCGAATATTTTCATACTTTTTAAACACTATTGTACATTGTTTCTAATGATTATTTACGGTTACTTATTTAACTTACAAATTTTCTTACAATTTGTATAATTTTATATTTAATTAAAATGCGACCATACGAAAACCTCATAGCTGAGAAAATTTACAATTACGACCATCTTAACTAATTGTAGCTCAATGTAATTCCATATGTTAATAAATAAAACAAAATTCAAAATTGACACAAATATTCTACGTACAACTGAAAAATTAGTTTTTTATTATATTTTGTAATAATTTACAAATTTATTAGTCAATAAGTTTATCCAAAAATAAAACACGTTATTGTAGAGAGAGCTGCAATTAGATACGTAGCTTTCACACCAGAGGCCGCTACCATTCGAAACTTTTGATAATTCAACCTAACCTTACTTATTCTAAATTTATGTGTTTATATGCCTGGAGAAAATAATTTTAAAACAAAAAAAATGATTGAACACAAACCGAAAGATTTGTGTAAACCCATCAAAGAGATCGAGGTAAGATTCGAATAATTTCGTACAAATTTAAGGGTCTTAACGCGATTTCTTTAGGAAAAATGGAAACTCGTACCGGCGTTTCTCAAAATCAAAGGCCTGGTAAAACAGCACATAGACTCGTTTAATTATTTCATCAATGTCGATATAAAGAAGATCGTTGAAGCTAATAACAAGATCGTTTGCGATGCCGATCCACTCTTCTATATAAAGTAAACAAAAATTTCTCTAATATAATGAATTGAAATTGATTATTCTTCAGATATACGAACGTTTATGTTGGCCGACCTGACGTGGATGAAGGCTTCAATATCAGTAAACCAACAACACCGCACGAATGCCGTCTCAGAGATATGACCTATTCGGCACCGATTTCTGTCGATATTGAATATACACGTGGTAATCAACGTGTACTTAAAGAAGGCCTAATGATTGGACGGTAATAATTGCCATTATTATTGATAATAATCTATTTAATCTATTTTAGAATGCCGATAATGTTGAGATCATCAAATTGTGTATTGACAAATAAATCCGAATATGAATTGGCGAAAATGAACGAATGTCCATTAGATCCTGGTGGTTATTTTGTTGTAAAAGGCCAAGAGAAAGTTATTTTAATACAAGAACAATTATCGAGGAATCGTATGATTGTTGAAGAATCAAAATACGGTTTACAATGTACAGTTACTAGTTCTACACACGAGAAAAAGTCTAGAACGAATGTTTTTTGTAAAGGCAACAAATATTATTTAAGTCATAACAGTTTTACTGATGTAAATTGTTTGATTTTTAAACATATTCTAGAATTAATTGTGTTAATTTTAGCCAATTCTCGTATCGATAATTTTCAAAGCAATGGACGTTATTAGCGATAAAGAGATTTACGAGATGATTGGTGTTAGTGAATTATCAATATTGAAACCGACATTAGAAGAGTGTCACAATTTGAAAATTTACACACAATTAGCTGCTTTAAAGTTTATATCAACGAAATTAGTTGTGAAACGTTACGTTACATCCGTTAATAAAATGAAAACACCAATTGATGAAGCTCGAGATGTTTTAGCAACAACCGTTTTAGCGCACGTTAGCGATGAAGATTATAATTTCCGTATGAAAGCTTTCTATTTGGGTATGATGGTGAAACGTGTTATCCAAGCTCAGAAAGATAAACGTTTCTTGGACGATAAAGATTATTATGGCAATAAACGTTTAGAATTAGCCGGTTCTTTAATGTCGCTATTATTCGAGGATACATTCAAACGTTTCAATTTAGATTTGAAGAAAATTGCCGAAAAGAATATACCGAAGATACGTGCAGCACAATTCGATGCAGCTATGCATATGCGCAATGATGGAATTACTAAAGATTTAGTCAATGCTATTTCGACAGTTCGTTATATTTTTAATTAATTAATTAATTTTTTTAATTGTTGATTTTTAGGGAAATTGGGTAATTAAACGATTTCGTATGGAACGTTTGGGTGTAACGCAAGTTTTATCGCGTTTAAGTTACATTTCAGCTTTAGGTATGATGACTCGTGTGAATTCACAATTTGAAAAGACACGAAAAGTATCAGGACCTAGATCATTACAACCGAGTCAATGGGGTATGTTGTGCCCTAGTGATACACCAGAAGGAGAAGTAAACATAAATATCTAAACATGAATTAAATTTAATGATAATCTTGTAAATTAGGCTTGTGGTTTAGTTAAAAATTTAGCATTAATGACGCATATTACCACGGAAGTTGATGAATATCCATTGATACGTTTAGCGTATAATGCTGGCGTTTCCGATTTACGTATTTATTCCGGTATGGGTATCCATGCTGATGATGTATTTTTCGTTTTTCTTAACGGTAAAATTTTATAATTACGCCGATTTTTTGTTAATTAATACAATTAAAGGTACAATATTGGGTACGATACGCAACTATAAACGTTTAATAAATACATTTAGAAAATTGCGCCGTAAAGGTATAATATCGAGTTATATATCGATTTATCCAAATCATTTACACCGTGCCGTTTATATAAGTAGTGATGGTGGTAGATTGTGTCGTCCTTACATAATTGTTGAAAGTGGTAAACCGTTAGTTACACGACAACATATTATTGAATTAGAACAAGGTATTCGGAGTTTTGAAGATTTTCTACATGATGGTAATTTAATTTTATAGAATAGAATTTGTTAGTTTAATTGCGGATTTATTTCGGTAGGTTTGGTTGAATTCTTGGATGTCAATGAAGAGAATGATAGTTTTATTGCTTGTTATGAGAAAGATATAGCCGAGAATTCAACGCATTTGGAAATTGCAAATTTTACATTATTAGGTGTTTGTGCTGGTTTAGTTCCTTATCCACATCACAACCAATCACCACGTAATACCTATCAGTGTGCTATGGGCAAACAAGCAATGGGTTCGTTTCTTTTAGATTTATTTTCAACCCTAGACATTCAATTGCTTGAAAATTATTTTAACTCTGAGTTAGAGGATAATTTTAAAACAAATGTTTTCATATTTTCCCCTATAACTTACCAAAAATTATCGATTTTTCAATGATATTCTCACAGTACGTAGCAATTTTTGAGAACTTCAAAATTTCCAATAGGTTTGTTAATTTTCCGGAAAATTGAAAATAACTAGAAGACCTGAAAACAGCCAATTTTTAACAATCGATATCTCCCTGTTTAATAAGATATTGCAATGAATAGACTAGCATTAGAAAAATCATTTTAATGAGTTACAGGAGATAATCTTGAAGCAGATGTTTTCTTAATTTTTCCTAACTAATTTATGTAGGAACGATTGGTTACAATCAGAAGAATCGCATGGACACATTAATGTATAATCTTGTCTATCCACAAGCACCAATGGTCAAAACAAAAACGATCGAATTAACGAATTTCGAAAAATTACCAGCCGGTCAGAATGCTATAATAGCCGTAATGAGTTATAGTGGTTATGATATTGAAGATGCATTAATTATAAATAAAGCATCAATTGATCGTGGCTTTGGTCGTTGTCTAGTTTATCGTACAACAAAATGTATGATGAAACGTTATGCAAATCAAACATTCGATCGTATCCAAGGCCCATTAATTGATACAAATACAAATCAACCAACCTGGCGACATAAAGCTTTAGATGCTGATGGTATCGTTGCTCCAGGCGAACAAGTTGAAAATAAACAAGTAAGTTGTATTCCTATATAAGAATTTTATTAATTTTTGTTGTTGTAATTATCTCAAGGTTCTTGTTAATAAATCTCAACCGACTGTATCTTCGGTACCGGGCAGCTCAAATACTTGTGTCGAATATAAAGATACACCAGTAATGTACCGTAATAACGAACCAAGTTTTATCGAGAAAGTTCTAGTTAGTACTAACGAAGAGGATACAACATTAATTAAGATTTTATTGCGACAAACTCGCCGTCCGGAAATTGGTGATAAATTCAGTTCCCGGCACGGTCAAAAAGGTGTAATCGGTCTAGTTGTTGAACAAGAAGATATGCCATTCAATGAATACGGTATATGTCCCGATATTATAATGAATCCCCACGGTTATCCATCACGTATGACTGTTGGTAAATTAATCGAATTACTATCAGGCAAAGCGGGTGTTGTTGAGGGGAAATTTCATTACGGTACAGCTTTTGGTGGTTCGAAAGTACAAGATGTTAGTGAAGAATTAATAAAACACGGTTATCACTATCAAGGTAAAGATTTCTTCTATTCTGGTATAACTGGTGAACCGTTAGAAGCTTATATCTATTCCGGACCGGTTTATTATCAAAAATTGAAACATATGGTGCAGGATAAGATACATGCTAGGGCTCGTGGTCCACGGGCTGTATTAACACGACAACCGACCGAGGGTAGAAGTCGTGATGGTGGTTTACGTCTCGGTGAGATGGAACGGGATTGTTTGATCGGTTACGGTGCTAGGTATATGAAAATTTTACAATTTTAATTCCAATTATAAAAGTTTTATTTTAGTATGTTACTAGTTGAACGTTTGATGGTATCTAGTGATGCTTGTGAGGTTGATGTTTGTAATAAATGTGGCCGTTTAGGATATTGCGGATGGTGTAATAGTTGTAAAAGTTCAGGGAATGTTTCTACAATTACTATGCCCTATGCTTGTAAATTATTATTAACTGAGTTACAAGCAATGAATATTACCGCTAGATTAAGTCTTAAACATTATTGTCAATAGGTTTTTCGTGAATAAATACGCTTTACAATTTTGGAACAATTTTATTATAAAATAACCTTTGGGACACATTTTTAAGACATGCTGTATATGGCTTGTCAACATATGGCTAATTGTAGCTTTATTTCTTTAATATCCAACAAAAAGAGGTTCAAATATGTTAGTCTTTAATATTATTGTGAATTATGTGCTAAATTATAAAGTATACTTTTATTAATTTTATTGAAGATTTTAGAATTTCTCGTAAATTATGAATTAAGTGAGCTACTAATAGTACAGTGACATTTGTCACATTTAAAATCAACATTGCCAAATGTGCAGATTTCTCTTTAAATTTAACGAATTTTCTATCCAAAATTTTTTTTTATCAAAATTAAAATGTAAAAATCGAACATCAATAAAGATGATTCAAATAAAATGTTTAATTGAAAAAATATTTCTCTTACTATTTTTCTAATGTGACATTTTTCTTTTTGATATGTCTCGCCCATGGATTTGTCTAGCCGGCAACACGGTAGATAAGTGACATTTTCTAAAAATATTCGAACAGTGAATTGGGGAAAACTGCGTGAAAATGTGTAATTTTTAGCTTTAATTTGCAATAGAAATACACGCAAAAAATGTTGTCACGCATCCTACAAATTGGTGTAATTAGAACTAGATGTAACTATTCAAAACTGAATCGTCCACAAATTTTATTATTAACAAACCAACTGAACGACAACAAACAACAGTATCGAAATTACAAAAATTTCGGCCACAAACCGGAGAAAGCTGCATTATTTACAAAGATTTGGTACTCGTGTGTGGTACTGGGCCTCATTTTGTGTTCCATTGATTATCGATGGTTCGTTTTCTGAACACTACACAAGTAGAATTTATAATCTTGTTGGTTTTTAGGGTGAGACAAGTGCTCGTACCGAAAGTGAAGGCCGAGAGCGAACAAATCGGTGAAATCGACGACAACAATGGGAATCACACAAGCGAAGAGGAAGGTAAACGAAAGAAACACCGCCGTGAAAAGATCGGATTTCGCGATCGTAAAGTAAGAATAAACCCGTAGTTGGTACAAATTATAGAAATATATAAATTTGTTTATTTCATTTTGTTTTTATTTGCCTGTTTAATTTGGGTTTATTATTAGATAATTGAATATGAGAATCGGATGCGGGCGTATTCGACGCCCGATAAAATATTTCGTTATTTTGCAACAGTTAAATTATTGCATAATGGCGAAACTGAGGTTTATATGACACCAGATGATTTCTTACGTGCAATCACACCAGGAATGAAACAACCGGATGGTAATTAATTTCTTTTAGATGATATTGAAAAACGAGTAGTGCTTGGTGTTTTACTAACCACAATTTTGCTGTTATCTTCAAATTTTATTGTTTCATTTAACATTCATTTTCAATAATTACAATAAAAATGCATGCTTTAACAGATAATTGAATATGAGAATCGTATTCGGCATTATTCAACGCCTGATAAAGTATTTCGCTATTTTGCTACACTACAAGTACAAGGGCCTACTGTTGATCAACACGAGATTTATATGACGCCTGATGATTTCTTGCGGTCTATGACGCCTGGCCTCAAACAGCCTGATGGTTAGTTTTTCTCTAATAATGAGCAAGGAAAGTAATATCAGGATTCTAGTCAATAAATCGCTATTACTTTCCTACTTTACCAACTACAATTGCACCTAACTTTCATTCTTATTAATTATTTCTAATTAATTAATTAATTGATTCTGATTTAACTGAAATCTGTGTTGCAGGCTTGGGTTTAGATCAGTACAAGAGATTCGACCCTAAGGTAACTAATTTGGCTTGTTTCCGATTTAATAATGAAATAATAAAAATCACCCCCCTTTTAAATGTCTTTAATACTTTTTCAATTGCTTTGGTCTTTTTGACAAAACCGAATAATTTTTTTCATGTTTTCGTTTCAGCACGATTTTCAGGTAATATTTCCCTCTATTGTTGTTGAAATCTTTCTTAGCTTGTTCTGTTATAATTTAGACGAAATTAAAGATGGCAATCTCTGAGATTTTTCGTTTTTCTTTTAGAATTCTAGTTGGAAAAATTGTTTGCATGCTTCTTTCAAATCAATCGATTTTTACGCAATAATAATTGCACTTTTTCTCTTTAGAGTGTTCAACAAAAACTCGAGTTGACTCTAGATGAAGACAGTATTTTTTATAAATTGGGCAGTTCTGGTTTAATCACATTTTCCGATTATATTTTCTTATTGACGGTATTGTCAAGTAAGTTGCAACATTGATTTGTGGTAATTTCGACTGATTTTGACTGATTTTGGACAGCTTCCCGTCGTCATTTCGAAATAGCGTTCCGTATGTTCGATTTGAACGGTGATGGGGATGTAGATTGTGAAGAATTTGAAAAAGTGGCAACGTTAATACGACAACAAACAAGTATCGGATCTAGACACCGCGACCACGCTACCACCGGCAACACATTCAAAGTCTGCATCAAACAAAACAAATTCGTATAAATCTAACACCAAATTGTGTATTTTAGGGTGTAAATTCGGCTTTAACAACATATTTCTTCGGTCCTAATCTGAAACAGAAATTAACAATTGAAAAATTCCTCGATTTCCAAGAGAAATTACAAAAAGAAATATTAAGTTTGGAGTTTCAACGGAAAAATCCGGACGAAAATGGTCGAATAACAGAGGCTGATTTTACTGAATTACTATTAGCTTATGCCGGTTATCCGCAAAAGAAGAAAGCAAGGATGTTGAAACGGGTTAAAAAGATGTTCCGCGATCATGGACAAGGCATCTCAAGGGAGGATTATTTGAATTTCTTCCATTTCTTGAACAATATCAATGATGTGGATACAGCATTAACGTTTTATCATATTGCTGGTGCTTCAATTGATCAACCAACATTGAAACATGTTGCCAAAACAGTGGCACACGTTGATCTCAGCGATCATGTTATTCATGTTGTCTTCACGATATTTGATGAGAATCGTAAGTTGGATTTAAAAATTTATTTGCAATTGATTTTTTTGGTGTTTCAGAGGATGGCCAACTTAGTAATAAGGAGTTTATTGCAGTGATGAAAAATCGATTATTGCGCGGCTTGGAGAAACCAAAAGATACAGGTTTTGTTAAATTTATGCAGTCTGTTTTGAAATGTGCAAAAGAAACAAAACCTGCGTTATTGGACTTGTAAATTATTTAATTATTACTTAAATTGGAGTGTTTCGGTGGCTTGAAGTTCAAAAGAATGGCTAATAAAGTTTTAAGTGTAATAATTATCGTTATTTTATTATCGATTTTTGTCAATCGTTGAATTTTTGCCCTATAATTGGCAAATTGTGGCTCATACAGCGAATGATGGGCCAAGTGTAGTATAGGCAACCAACTATTAAGTAGTACTAACATTAATAGTTGGTTGCCTATAACACCAAATGTGGCCAATCACTACTTGCAGTAAAATTTCTATGATGATTTTACAATTAACTGCTGCCACTTTGTAGTTTAACGGATCACTATCGGAGGAGCTGCAGCAATGTAACAATTGATGATCATTTGCAAGCTTTTCGCTAGTTAATTAATGGTTGGGTAGAAATTTTCATTGAATTGGTTTAGGTGGGCCGATCCTGACTGTACTGCAATGCCAGGCCAACCCGTGACAGAGGTGGAGCAAGCCCCTAGCCTCCGTCAATTTCCAAAAATCAGTTTAATATACTGGCCCCGCATGCGGGGCGTATCAGATATTAAGCTGATAAGAACAGATACTACACTTTGATCTTAGCCATTAAGGCCGAGAAGCGATACTTGATCAGGCTCCTTAAACTTCATATAATCCACAAGTATTAACTCAGAACAAACGACTTACAACAATCACCACCATCTGTTGTAGTGAATGATTATTATACCATAATCAAGTGGGGAGGATAACGATAACTGATGGTGGGGGAAATCATAAGACGTAAAAAATAATTAGTCGACACAAAATAGCCGATAATGAGTAATTTATTGATTGAGCATTATTATAGTACTAGACAATAGTGTAATTATTGTTATTGATCGATTTATGATAACAAAACAAGAATACGATAAGAAACCGAAAAACCCCAGATTCGTAGGTATATAGGGAATTTATTGTTGTTTCATACAATTGGTAGTGTAATTTTGGTGCTGGGCGCCAGCAAGTCAGGTAAGTCGATAAGAAAAATCAAATTTTTTCCAATAAAAATCAAGAAAATTTCAAACAAAATTCAAATAAATCATCACATTATTGCAATTGTTGCCAATTCTATAAAATTGATAGATAATCACTAACCTTATCCAATTTTCCAACAAATTCTAGTTATATAATACCCTAT
The DNA here is from genome assembly GCA_013841185.1 of Hycleus phaleratus. Taxonomy (NCBI): domain Eukaryota; kingdom Metazoa; phylum Arthropoda; class Insecta; order Coleoptera; family Meloidae; genus Hycleus; species Hycleus phaleratus. The sequence continues at coordinate 51,421 of JACDRP010000138.1, forward strand.
TCGCAGGTTTGTATCGATTATTTTTGCACTTGTACAGGTATAAATCGCAAATTTTCGACTTGTCCAATACTAATTAAACAATTTCATAATCATTACAGCCATGAAATCACCGGATTATTTGAAATTATATCGATCACCATGTGATTTATTTATTTATGTCAACGTAATTTTCCTAACAATAAACGAAGGGAGTAGTGCCAAATATTCGAAATTGTTCGTGGTATTGAAACAAATCCAAAGTGGCGATTTTAAAAATAATGTCCCCAATTTTATTGATTATTGATTTTTTGCGATTCTAAATTTGAGGTTATGTTAAATTCGATATTACAGAAGATGCATCGGGCTCGAGCAATTGTCGGTACATTGGCCGGACCGGGCGGTCCGAAATTCGCCAATTGGCTTCTAACGAATACCGCCATTCCGGCATTAAGTTCAACAACAATAATTAGAAATTACAATGTACCAGTCGCTGCGGAATCCTTTTTAAATGGTAGCTCCAGCCAGTATGTCGAGGATATGTACAATGCCTGGCTGGCTGATCCATCCAGTGTCCATGCAGTAAGTCATGCGATTGAAAATCCGCTTTTATTGATGATATTTCATATAAAAAAAACCAGTCTCTTCTAGATATAATAATAGTTTCTAGATAAACAATAATGATAAGTTCGGTGTTTAATTGTAAATAATGGAAACCTTTGTATTATTGCAAAATGTTGCAATATACATTTTATTTATGTGTATATTAAATAAAATGATTCATTAATAAGTGGAAATAGGTTGAAACACGAAAAGGTTGAAATTTTTGCATTTTTTCACCTTTAAATTTTATTGAAATTGAATCTGACAAGGTCTCTTTTTGCTACAAATTGCTATCTAGGTCGTAGCCACATCGTGTAACGGCCATGAACTTCTTTTTCTAAACTAAAAGTAACAGTTGCTAACGTTTCAATTTAAATACGTAACTTTCTATACTCCAATTTTTCTTCAATTTATAGCAAAATAGATTTTCTCATCGTTTAAATACCATAAAATTACAAAGAATTCGGCCGTTAATTAGTATAAGAAACATGAAATTAATGAGAAATCAAGAAATATTTGTTTAAAGTAATTAGCGTTGTCAATTAACTAGATAGATTTATTAATTACGCCAATTATTTGAATTTATTTTCAATTTAACTGTGGAAAAGATTTGTCTGATAAGTATTGGCAAGATAGTGAATTTGGAGAGCAGTGATGTAATGATATTGATAACTTTCGCTTATTTTATTTTAAACGACATTTTACAATTTCATTAATTTGTTAATAGTCCAAGACTTTTTCAAATAAATTTATATATTTTACTCGATTCCACGTAAAGTTGAACGAACATCTTATTGTATGTATATGAAAATATTCGATTGACGGAATTAGACTAAACACGATGGATTTTTGTTTATGCTACAAGACTTAAATATTGAAATTTATTCGGAAACTAGAAGGTTTCTTATTTAAATTCATAACCTTTGAAACTTAACTTTGACTCTAATCTATATAATGAATAATAATTGATTCGATTACAATTAGTTTATTGTTTTAGTTTAAAAATATGAAAATTACGATAATATTGGGAATTACCTTCAAAAAACTTGAATTAGAATAGATTATAAAACAAAAATTTCAAGGAAATCGAGATGCGAATAAAAATAGGTGGTTCTATGAGTTTTACGTGTCGTAGCCTAACAAAATTTTAACCTACGTCAATTGTGGCTTTCCATCTCGTGACAATTTATTAAGATTAATATTTAGCCATAAACTGCTTTAATTAAAAAACAGCCTTATTGTAAAACTTCTGTTATCTTTACGATAAATTCTTGTAATTAAATCCTTGTTATTAACAGTTTACTATTAAATATTAGAATTATTACCGTATTGTTTAGAGTTAAACACGAAACAAAAACGAAAATTGATAATTGCAAATAATTTTTATTCGAAACAATCAAGATTATTCTTGTAATATTGCAGAATATGACAAAATTTGCGTTTTATCTATAATTGATGGATATCAAATTATCAACCTTGCTATTTTTGACCAAATAAGCTATAAATATGTTATAATGGATGTTGAATTTAACTAAAAGCCACTTAAAATGATTAAAATGACACCGGATATACATCTATACAATTGTTATCTTAGTTTTATTATAATCATAGAATAGATAATGGCTAGATTGTGTTTAAATTGTTTTAATATAATCTATTTTAATATATTTATAACAATTTTGGTATTTTAATTTATAGTCGTGGGATTCGTTCTTTCGGAATTCAGCTAGTGGTGGTGCCGGCTATCAATCACCACCATCGTTGGGAGTACCTGGTAGAAATGAAATACCGGTAACATCACTTTTACCGGCATTAGCTGGGGCAACTGGAGCCCAACCGGGTGCTGTTAATGAGAAAGTTATTGATGATCATTTAGCTGTACAAGCTATAATTCGAAGTTATCAGGTCAGTTTAAAAGAAATTAAAATTGGTTTAAGAAAAAATCAAAAATAAAATATAGATGTTGATTTTTTAGTATTGAAAATAAGTGTTGAAGAAACTTTTCTTTGGCACATCAATAGGGTAGCTAATTTTAGCTTGTTTCTCTTTTTTTATTATTATAATTTCGTTTGGCACGTTTCTTTTCTGTTGCTTATTTTATTGGTGAATACGATTTAAAAATGTTATACTGATGTAGATAAATAAGAACAGCTTATGGTTTTTTTTTTTAACAAAATAGCGACAAGAGAATATTCTATATATTTTCTCAATCCAATTGATGGGAAATCTTGTTTTTAAATTTACTTTCATTATTATGAATTACCTTTAATAGTCACGTGGTCATCTAGTAGCACAATTGGATCCATTGGGTATTATGTATGGTGATCGTACAACAACAATTACAGAACGAAGGGGTTCCCCGCCTGATGAAATTATGCGACAGCATAGACTAGGTACGACCCATTTTATCAACAATATTTTTAAAAAATTGTTGATTTAATCGAGAAAAAAAAAGAAGGGTCGCAACAGTTTGAAACATTAATCTGCAAATCCATCAAGCTTCCAGCAGCTACTAAGCTTTCTTATTTTAGTTTTTTTTCTTTTTGTGTTCTTGTATATAGTAGAATTGTTTTCCCTTTATAACGTTTCGATTATTGTGTTGTATTAACATGATTTTAAGTAATTATCGAATAATCTGTAAATAAGGTGTGCGAACTCTACAATCTTTTGTAAGATATTTCGTTAATATTTGCAAAAATCTATCTCTCTACTATTTAAATCTCATTAAAAACAAACATTTATAAATCAACTAAGGTTGAGGGTTTAGATAGAGGTGTTGGCTCAATTTTTTAGATCAGAGGACATCATATAGCAAAATTGGATCCTTTGGGCATCAACAGTGCCGATTTGGATGATCGAACACCACAAGAATTACTTTATACGCACTACAGTTTCGGTAAGATTCAATCATGTTTTTATTTTTGTAATTAATTGATTAATATTGAGAATATTAAATGTATGTCCACATTTGAATTCATAATATATGAAAGATAATTTACTAAATCGATTATATTCAAATGTTGATAAATCTTAATGTGAAGTGTGAAATTAAATTAATTATTTTCATGTGTTTATCCTGTTTATAATTTTAAAACAATTTATTCTACATTACAAAAATTCTACTGTCAAATTTCTAGCGGCTTCTAACACACACCACATTATTTTTTCTATTTATTTTTTGTAACTCACCAACTAGCTGTCTTTTTGAACTTAACTACAAATTTAACAAATCCATTAAGACGGCTAGTTTGTTTTATTTGAATTAATTCATTGTTTGATTCATTTCATATTGTTTTACTCATTTGTTTGGCGTTTTTTTTTCTACATTTTCGTATGTTTTGAAAACTTAGACCATCCATCTCGTACATATTCTGAAGAATTGAGGCGACAAGTTCAACAATTTATGTCACGTAAGATTTAATTTTTAATATTTGGGTTTTTCTTTTTTATATTTTTGTTATTTTATCGAATTAGATGAGATAACAAAAATTTGTTCAATTAAGGGGAGATTTGTACACGAAACCAACGATTAAGATCAGATCAGTTAAGCTTTGTTTGATTTTAATTTTATTTCTAATTCTGTTCTTATTTGTTCGGTATTTGTTTTTGTTTTTTTAAAAAAATGGGATTCTAACATTGAAAAAAGTTTCTAGACATAACCCGGGGTCGTTTATCAAGAGATAAGTATTTAGATAGAACAAATTGAGTTGCATGCGTTAATTTTTCACTGATTTATTTATTATTTATTATTATTTATTTGTTTATTTGTTTATTTATTTCTATAGCTTATTTTCATTTCATTTTTCACTTATTTGCTTTTCTTTAACACACTAAACCACTATGCATCCATACTAAAAAAGTGTTTCAAGCTGATCCGATTCTATACTGTTATAGAATATTGTAATAAGTCGATTTGATTTCGTTGATTTGATTATGGAGAAATATAACGAAAACAAATTGGACTATTCTTCCCATTTTTTCATTATTGCTATTATTGTTATTTAATCTTATTAGAATTGATTAATTTTATTCAATTTGATTTGAATTCGATTAATTTTGAATATATAGAAGATGCGGATATGGATCGTGTATTCAAATTACCATCAACAACATTTATTGGTGGCAAAGAGAAACAATTACCATTACGTGAAATATTACGTCGTTTAGAATTAGCATATTGTCGACATATTGGTGTTGAATTTATGTTTATTAACAGTTTGGAACAATGCAATTGGATACGACAACGTTTAGAAACACCCGGTGTAACGGAAATTACAAATGATGCAAAACGTTTAATTCTAGCACGTTTAACTCGTGCTACAGGGTAGATTATTAATTAATATTATTAATTTATTGATTTTTAATTATTTGATATTTTAATGGTATAGTTTTGAATCATTTTTGGCACGTAAATGGTCATCGGAGAAACGTTTCGGTTTAGAAGGTTGTGAAATTTTAATACCAGCAATGAAACAAGTTATTGATAAATCAACAGAATTTGGTGTTGAAAGTATTGTTATGGGTATGCCGCATAGGGGACGTTTAAATGTTTTAGCAAATGTTTGTCGTAAACCATTACATCAATTATTTACACAATTTGCTGGTTTAGAAGCTGCCGATGATGGTTCTGGTGATGTTAAATATCATTTAGGCACTTATATTGAACGTTTAAATCGTGTAACAAATAAAAATATACGTTTGGCTGTTGTTGCAAATCCATCACATTTAGAAGCTGTTGATCCAGTTGTACAAGGTAAAACACGTGCTGAACAATTCTATCGTGGTGATGGTGAAGGTAAAAAAGTTATGTCAATATTATTACATGGTGATGCTGCTTTTTGTGGACAAGGTATTGTTTTTGAAACAATGCACTTGTCTGATTTACCAGCTTATACAACACACGGTACTATTCATATTGTTGTTAATAATCAAATTGGTTTTACAACTGATCCTAGACATTCGAGATCATCACCTTATTGTACCGGTAAGTTCTACACCCCTGAAACAAATACAATTATGCTAATTTGTTAATGAAATAGATGTAGCTCGTGTTGTAAATGCACCGATTTTCCATGTAAATTCCGATGATCCAGAAAGTGTAATGCATGTCTGTAATATAGCAGCTGAATGGCGTGCAACATTCCATAAAGATGTTGTTATTGATATTGTTTGTTATCGTCGTAATGGACATAATGAAATTGATGAACCAATGTTTACACAACCGTTAATGTATCGTAAAATACGTAATACAAAACCAGCATTAGAGAAATATTCGGAACAATTGATTAAAGAAGGTGTTGTTAATGCTGATGAAGTTAAAGATGTTAAAGATAAATATGAGAAAATTTGCGAAGAAGCCTTTGAAAATGCCCGTAAAGAGACACATATTAAATATAAAGATTGGTTAGATAGTCCATGGTCGGGATTCTTTGAAGGTAAAGATCCATTAAAAGTTGCTCCTACTGGTGTTAAAGAAGATACACTTGTACATATTGGTAAACGATTTTCGTCACCACCACCAAATGCTGCTGAATTCGTCGTTCATAAAGGTACCATTTTATTTTATTTTATTTCATTTGAATTATTAATTAATATGATTGAAGGTATTGAACGTATTTTGAAAGCACGTATGGAAATGGTAGAAGATCGTACAATAGATTGGGCTTTAGGTGAAGCTATGGCTTTTGGTTCTTTATTAAAAGAAGGTATTCATGTACGTTTATCAGGTCAAGACGTTGAACGCGGTACATTCTCTCATCGTCATCACGTTTTACACCACCAAACTGTTGATAAGGCTATTTACAAGTAAATTTTTTAACTCATATAGAAAATTGAATTTAAGTTTATGCTTATTTTAGACCGTTGTGTAATTTATATCCAGATCAGGCTCCTTATACAGTTTGTAACAGTTCATTATCTGAATTCGGTGTATTGGGCTTTGAATTAGGTTATTCAATGACAAATCCGAATGCTTTAGTAATATGGGAGGCCCAATTTGGTGATTTTAATAATACAGCCCAATGTATAATTGATCAATTCATATCATCTGGACAAGCTAAATGGGTACGTCAAAGTGGTCTTGTTATGTTATTACCGCACGGTTTAGAAGGTATGGGTCCGGAACATTCAAGTGCACGTTTAGAACGTTTCTTACAAATGTCCTCTGATGATCCCGATTATTTCCCACCGGAGAGTGATGAATTTTCTGTACGTCAATTGCACGATATTAATTGGATTGTTGCAAATTGTACAACACCAGCTAATTTCTTCCATCTATTACGTCGACAAATTGCATTACCTTTCCGGAAACCGTTAATATTGTTAACACCGAAAAGTTTATTAAGACATCCAGAAGCTAGAAGTAGTTTTGATGAGATGTTAGAAGGTACAGAATTTCAACGTGTTATACCTGATAAAACTGTTAAAAGTCCAGATAAAGTTAAAAAATTAGTATTCTGTACCGGTAAAGTTTACTACGATTTGAAGAAAGCTAGAGAGGATAGGAAATTAGATCAAGATATTGCTATAACTCGTGTTGAACAGGTTTGAAAGATTTATTATTATTTTATAATTTATTTAAAATTTACCTTTAGATTTCACCGTTCCCGTACGATTTAATTAAAAGTGAATGTGCCAAATATCCATCAGCTCAACTACTTTGGACACAAGAAGAACACAAAAACCAAGGAGCTTGGGGTTATGTACAACCAAGATTTGAAACAACTTTAGCCGGTGCTAGAGATGTTCTGTAAGTTTTTTGTCTTCTTTTTTTTAAATTTGGAATATGAAAAATAATTATAACAAAAATTTGTGAAGATATGATTCAAGAACACTTTGTTCATTGATTTTTTTAGTACAAAAACGGAAAATAAAGGTTGGTTTTCCAATCTATTTGGTCGCGGTGATAATAAATCGCCGCAATTGAATGAACAAAACCAAACGTTACAAGAGAGGGTTGTTAGGTGAGCGATCGAAATCATGTCTTCACATTTCGTTTAGTTTGTTTTTTTACTTGTTCACAGTTATTTATTTGTTTGCACTTAGCTTTTGTGTGGTTTTGCACGAGTTTATTTGTCATTTTAGAAATTGTTATAATTCGCTAATATTTCGATTTTTTTGCAGTTATGTTGGCAGACCGCCAGCCGCTAGTCCAGCTACTGGAAGTAAAGCTCAACATTTGAAGGAGTTGGAACAACTTTTAAATGACTCTATGGCACTGTAAAAATCGATCAGATTGTCTCTTCACATTTCTTCTTTCGAAATTGCAATCAATAAATCAAATTAGCGATATTATTACGAATTAAACATATTTATTGTAGTGTCGTGATAATTTATTTACAAATTAATTGTTGATTAGTTAATTAATGACACTTACAAAAATTGTTGTAAATACTGCACCCTACATGTATATTTCAAAATATTTAAAATTTGCTTTGTAAGTGGTCGAACGTGTGGGACTAATGAATTGTTAAAAAAAAAATTATACATAGATATATTTTAGAAATACTCGATCGAATTCGAAACTGTGTAAATGAATCGGTTAAGGTATTTTGAAACAACAAAAGTATTTTAAAATGTAATTTATTTATTATAAGAAAGGATATTTTGAATGACACCATTGCTTAAGGATTCGTAGTTTTATTCTCCTTCTATTTCACGGATCATTTGAATCATTTCATAATTGGCACACATAATTATACAAAAGTGATGCCATCAAGTTTACGAACTGTTATGACCGATGTATGTTTTCATTTGGATCAAAATAGATCCACGTTGACATTGTTCCAATGTACACTAAATTATCAATCGATTGTTTGTTTAAAGTAAAATTTTATAAAACCAGTGAATGCCCAAGGCCAATGGGTGGCCGGTCAAATTGGCGAAACAGCTGGGCGCGGTGGTAGTAGCGGATCGTGTTGTGTGTGTATATCGAAAAAAAGTACCTAAATATAAAGCGAGCCCAGACTCACCTCCCCCACCATCAAAAAATAATATTCTTCAATTATTTGATTTTTGTTTTTTAGAACGTGTGTAGCTTTCAGTTTTGGGGGGCGACATCTCAATACAATGTCCTATCAGAGACCATCATTTTGGCAATGGCGGTCATCTAACGCCAAGAAAAATGTGAGTGATTCAACGACGGGCCCGTTGGTCGTCGCCGCCACTGTTGTAATATTTGAATTTATGTTGACGCATATTTGTAAAAAGCAATGTTCAATATACAGCTCTGATATGCTTCCGCTTTTATTGTTGTTGCAATCTAACAATTGGATTTTCGCCAAGTCGTGTAATCGATTTTAATAGACGCTTTGATTGAATAGTTGCTTCTATAATGGGGATTTTTTCACCTATTTTCGAGAAAATGAATGGAATTGGTGCTAGTTGGCACCTGTTGAAGTCTAATGCACCAACAAATCATTCAATCTGAATGGATCTCTGTCGAGGAATTTACACGAACATTCCGAATTGTTTGCTAGCAATTTTCAAGATATCCAATAGAATCTATTCTTAGCGCCTTTATTGCGAAAACTTATTAAAAATTCCGACAATCGAAACCCTGTTAGGGATCGTTTCTATCGAGTTTTTTATAATTTCGACCAGTATAAATTCGGATATGTGATGTTATTTTAAAATATTCAGAATTGAGGCCGTTATATTTAAAGAACTGGACAGTATGTACAGAGTCTTGTTTTAAATAATCGTCAATAACATCTCAGTTTTCCCGAAATCGAAACGAATTTTAAACAAATCCGCTTCTGTTCAATTTCAAAACACTAATTACAATCAACACAACAACCTTTAACATACCGTCAATCTTCCATAATTCGCGTTAATTAATTAGACGGTTGATCGAAGCGTAAAATTAAATTAATCTCAAATAAACGTGTAACAATTACACGATTCTATAATTAGTCTAGACTCGCGCTAAATTTAATTAAATTACCTTCAACATGTGAATTATTGGATTTTATTTCAAGATAATTGAAAATTTCTGAATATTTCTAACGAATTAGCCACCTAATTTTAATTACATCGAATTTTAATCAGAAAAACTAAAACGCAATTGTTATCGTAATATTGGCATAAATCTATTTCTGCACTATAACGTTTGGGGATTCATCTGGGAGTGGCCAAAACTTTATCCCGACTATCCAGGATTTAGCCTGATCTTAGTCCATCGAAACCTGTTGAGTTGCATTGTGACAATCTACTTGTTTTTAAAAACAACTGTTTGATTGATTGATTGCGCCTGATTGGGGTATGACCCATGGGTCGTACTCATGAGATTATTGTTGATTTACGCAGAAACTCACCCCAACAGTCGTGGGGCTTCAGTTTGGTGGGCGGTGCGGATGTTCAGACACCCTTAATTGTAACTAGGGTAAGATTTGCGGATGTTGGTAAATTGTTTTGTTTAAACAATAGTCTATAAAAAAAGATTTTCGGCTTATTCCTAAGCGGAAAGCTTCAGATATGTTCAAATGGCGATTTTCTAAACATAATTTTATAGCGTTGATCGTATAAACGTTTGATTTCCGGATGATTGACGAAAATAGAACCCGCTTCCTTGGATTGTCCTAATTATTGATCGTTTCGAGTGGTGATTTTTGAAACTGATGACTCTGTTTAGGTTGCACATGGCTCTCCGGCTGACGGGGTTCTGCAACGCGGCGATGTCATAACCAAAGTCGGCAATTATGATTCGAGGGACATCCGCCACCAGGACGCACAGACTCTCTTCAAAAATGCTGGCCACAATATTCGAGTTATAGTGCAAAGGTAAATGAATCATTTCGGTTACGCACGGGTGATTCAATTGAAGAGTCATTGTTTGGATGAATAAGAGTCGGTTTTTTTTAGAGAAAACGCACCTCGACACAACACCAGTACAGGATCATCGAGGACTAGTTCGTATAATTACAGCCCTCTATCAGTGTCCCCGCATCTATCGCCGAAGGGCAATGTATCGAATTCATCGCCTTACAGTCCCGGTGGTGCCGCTTTAACACCGTACTACTCCTCACCAATGACACCAATCGATAACAATTACTTCGAACCGGCTTATATTGTGCCGGGTGCAAGGAAATCGTCCGAAGAAAATCCGGATATTCATGTCACGAAACAGGTGAGATTTCGGGGATCAACCGGAAAATTGACGGAATTCCGTAATGGTTACAACAATAATAAAAATAAAATTCCAATAACGACACCTTTATAAATAGAATTAATGAAATGTTCGAACACCTACTAAAGATCAAGGTTGGAAAATTGACTTTTAAAATGTGGAAAATTTCGAAAGCTTTGTTACCATAATGAGGTTTTTTTATTGATCATAGTAGAGAAAGCATCTTGTTTACATGACTGAAATTACTGTCTGAAATAACGTGTGAAAATAGTTTAACGAGAGAGTTTTTGGAGGGGTTACCGTATTTTCGTGAAAATTTCAGTCAGTGACCAAGTATTGACCAAAATAGTTGCTTCAAGGTGTACAATTTTCTATCGAAGGGAAATCGTCATGATCTTATCAAGATCGAATGAGAATTTCACACCCCAATACGAGAGTGCTAGAATGTGGGTAAGGAAAATTCGAACGAAACTGAAAATACAAAGAAATCTACTTTTAGCTTTTATAATCATCAATATTTCAATAATAATACCGATATTGGTTATTTTTAGAATAGCAATTCGGTTAATTATGAATCAATAGATTAATCGAATTTATTAATAATATTTCGGTAGCAATGTCTTACGTCAATGTATAAACAATTTTAGAAGGGACATAAATAGATGTGCCACTGCCAAATTTCACGTTAATTTAACGTAATACTTTATTCAAAAATGTTCGCGTCCAAAAAACTTTCGATGATCCAATTTCACCCTCAATATTAATCTAAAAATTGCTCAATCTCGCTCTCTATAGCGAAATTAGAGCACTTTCTCAATAAATCACAATTATCGGTGGAATTTATAGAAGTAAGCATCGTTAGGATCATGTCAATAAAGTACGAAAAACATCTGTTTTGTGGATCTGTTTCAAATATCTGGATGTTTCCAATTTGTCCTTTGGCACGCTATTATCTGTTGATTTATACTTACTTGGCATACGTTCATCGAAGTTTCACGAAGAATTCCAAATCTAGCAAATCCTTGACCTTACCGTTTTGTTGTTTGTAATTTGTCGATTGTTGTGATTGTGTCACCTGTTGTGTTGTTTGTTACAGCCGTATCGTACCACCCCGTTAGTCTTGCCTGGGGCCAAAGTGAAACGTGAACCTGGCCCTACAGAGAGCTATTTGCGCCATCATCCTAATCCGGCCGTACGGGCACCACCCCATACCATAGATCCCGAACTCTACATCAAACAAAAGGTATATTCATACGATTGATCACTAAATTCCCTCCATTTATTGTTGGGATTTGTTGGGGAGCGATACCAGCTGAAAAATTTGTTGAACTCGTTTCATTTAGCATTTATGCAATTTTATCTATAAATAATATTGTTTTGGAACAGGTTGCCAATACGGTGTTAGAGAGACTATCTACTGGTGATCCAAATAAACAGGTTATTGTTGTAATATTTTCTAAATTTTGTGTACGATTTTGCGTATTTTAGGACCCCAAAACGACCGGGGTCCTACTTAACTACTCTCTTCTAAAATTTGTAAAACTCTCCTGAAAAATAAACTATAACTAACTTTTATTTCTACAGTTCGGTAGAATAGTGACATCAATGATGCTCAAATTTTGCTCTATTTCCAAATTTTATCGCATTTGAATATTTGAAGTATTCAGAAGGAATTAAAGAGTTTAGTTTTAAAGAAATTCCACTTGAAGTTGAAATGTAGTCTCGATGGGGCTAAACTAGCCAAAATTCTCCAAGACAACGATTAAAATTGCTCGAATATCGGAGGATGGAGTTTATCGATTGACGTCACTAGACTACTGACGATCACCCAATTCTTGCAGCGTTTTTAATGTTTTCTTTTTCCAAATGTAAACCCCTGATTAGTGAGCTAGAGAAATCATCCATTGTAATAATAATTTCTGTTTTTCTTTTCGAAAATAGATTGTCCATAAACAATTCAACTCCCCAATCAATCTTTACAGTGAGCCGAACATCCACGAGACAATCCAGAAACAAACTGGAATAACACCGTAAGTATCATAAACAAATCGAAAAATTCTTTTGTTGTAGATAGAGAAACGTTGTTTATTTAACATGGAATATTTTTGGAATTATTCTAAAATATACATAGTTTGATTTATAGAATTGTTGTCGTTATTTTGGAATTAATATCGAGGATTTATCCAGAATAAGCCGGCAATAAAACAAAGAATTCATCCAGAATTGCGACGTTATTTAAAAAAAATCAACCTAATTCTCTAAATTTATTTATAACTATAATGTTCTGTTTTCTGCTGGCAGCGTTCGTAAACAAGTCAAGTTCAATCCAGCCGAAAGTGAAACTTACAAAGCTCTCCAAGAGGCCGAACTCGATGGTAATGTTCAAGAGATAACTGTACCGCCGCAAAGCCGCGTTTATGCACCAAATAAAGCAATTCCGGCCAAGGTAAAACAGCAATAATTTAGAATGCTACAGCTTCTGTTGCCAACACAGCTTTTGCAAACTGTCGCTTTATTTTATAGAAATCTATAATTATGTTTTTTGTATTTGTGGAATTTTATAGAAACAGGTACATGTAGTCAATCAAAATCCACAATATGGCAATTCTTTGGGACACGATCCGGAAGTCATACAACAAAGTGGCTCGTTTAAAAGATTGATGTGGAGTGTCCTACCGGAGCACAGCTATTAATACAAACATTTCAACAAAATTTAAGCAAATCTTTCACAAAAACGTTCGAAATTTATCTGTCAAATTCGATCATTTGATCTGAACTGATCGCAAACACGCAGGGCCTATTTCAGTCAATTCTAATTACCAGAAATACAAACTTCCATTGACGAATTTGACAGGTAGATTGTTGTAGAGAATAAGAGAGAGAGCTTTTAGCTTTTTTTAAATTCCTAGTACACATCAATATTTAATCTTGTTGTATGTGTGGCTTCTTTTATTTTGTATTTTAAAGTATGTTTAAACAAATTAGAGATCGTCCAGTTTGTTTCGTTGCTGAAACGAATTGGAAACGATTCAAATGTACGATTCTCACTATTTTTATTTGTACGAATTTTAATTTTATTTTTTAACATTATTCATTTGAAACGAGTGAATTCTAGTCAAAACTATTAGATATTGAATAAGTTCCTCTTTGGTTTTATTCTTTTAGCCAATAGAATTACATTATCGTCATTATTCTTATTATTTTAGAGATTCTAATAGCGATTCGCTAATGTCGAAGGGATTGTTACAATTAAAATATTTATAAATATACTTATGTATACATAAATTATAGATTTAATAATAAGAATTATAACAATAAATGTTTATTTATGTAAAAATTGTCTTTATAAATACTCGGAATTAATTTTTCTACCGATGAGTAAGCGACGAATCTCCGACGTACCGGCTCCGATTTCATAAAGTTTTGCATCGCGCAATAAACGTCCGGTTGGATAATCGTTAATATAACCATTTCCGCCTGGAATTTTAACAAATTACCGCAATTTTACCAGCAGATTAGCCACGAAAAGAAATTACCTAAAATTTGGATGGCGTCTAGAGCCATCTGGGTCGCTTTTTCGCCACAATAAAGAATAACACCAGCGCAATCTTTACTGTTAACTTTCTTATTATCACAAGCCTTTGCAACGTTGTATAGATAACTCCGACAAGCACTCAAAGTCGTGTACATGTCGGCAAGTTTTCCCTTAAAAAATCCACAAAATAAACTCTTAATTTAAATTTTGTCTAAATATTTACCTGAATCAACTGAAATTCTCCGATCGGTGTGTCGAATTGTTTCCGAATATGAGCATAAGAGAAGGCGATATCACAACAAGCTTGCATAACACCAAGAGGGCCACCGGCTAAGACTAACCGTTCTAAATCTAAACCACTCATTAGAACATAAACACCCTTGTTTTCATCACCCAACAAGTTCTCTTTCGGTACTTTACAATCTTCAAAGATCAATTCACTAGTATTCGAACCACGCATCCCTAACTTGTCTAATTTTTGGCCGGTTTTAAAGCCGTCAAAATATTTCTCTATGATGAACGCCGAAATGCCGTGCTGTGGTTTCTTTGCTGACGGATTCGTCACAGCGTACACCTAAAGTTTTGTCTAAATTTTATCCAAAATTAGGCGATTTACAATTTTGAATTACCACCAAGACGTCAGCATCCGGGCCGTTGGTGATCCAGAATTTATTACCGTTAAGTACGTAGTGGTCGCCCTTTTTTTCTGCACGGAGTTTCATCGAGACGACATCGGAACCGGAGCCTGGCTCAGACATAGCCAAAGCGCCGATATGTTCGCCTGTACATAACTAAAAAAAAACGAAATTAAGCAAAATTTCCGGTAATCATCGAGAATTGTTCAAACTTTTGGTAAATATTTGTGTTTCTGTTTTTCATTGCCGTTCCGGTGGATTTGATTCAGGCAAAGATTGGAATGTGCTCCGTAACTTAGAGCGATTGCCGAACAGGCCCTTGATATTTCCTCCATTATAACAACATGGTCCAAATAACCACCACCAGTGCCGCCATATTCTGGATTAACTGTTATTCCTATTTTTACAACACAATTTGTAAACAAATTGATAAGACTTCTTATCAGTATTTAGCAATACTGCGATACTGCTTTGAAACAAATATTATCTACCTAACGCTCCTAATTCTCCCAATTTCTTCCAAAAATCTCGCAGATCATCAAATTTGTTCTTCTTATCGATCTCGTAAGCCTTGGGGGCTAATTCTTTTTGTGCAAAACTAAATATACTCTCCCTAAGCTGGAGATTTTATTGTTAATTTTAGTCTTAGGATTCATATAAATTTCGAAATTACCTGAATTTGTTCGTTAGTTAAGCCGAAAATGTGTTCATCAATTGGATAATATTGGGCGACTGTTCTTGATTGTAATGCACCAATTCTATTAAACTTTCTCAATAAGTTGCCTATTTTTAACGCCATAATTTCTACTTTTACAACACAATTTTAGAATGCTCGTGCGGTTTAGGTTACTACAATCACAATTATGGAATAATAGACAATTATTTATCAGCTTAAGTGATGTCAAATTGTTAAGGGTCAAAAGCCATTTGCAATACGTATTCATAAGATTTTTTGCCAGTCCTAATTAAAATTTTCAGCTTTAGAAAAACTTATTCATCATAATAAAGGCATATCTTTAAGTCACACTATTTAATAAATATGTATTTTAGTAATATTTCTGCAATGATTAATACAGATATTGAATGAAAGTACTTGAATATCCTTATGATAACAGTATCAATTTTCTATTTTTTTTTGTTAGAATTAACTACAAAATAAAAGTATTGAACGATTACTGTATTCACAATTTGAATAAACCGCCAAAATACTGACAAAATATACAGTTGCACCAACTCTCTTATAGTGCAAAATCAAATGTAACCAACCTAGAATTGCTGGTAAATGTTTTAATAAACGACAATTACCGCATTAATTATTTCTAATTGAAAACAATTGTATTTTAGAACGCATAAATTTAAATAATCATCCTATTTATTGATTTATTGCAATTTTAATTCGGCGCTACATATAGCTATTAAAGTTTGACATTAAACATAACCTCAACGTTCAAATTTCAAAACTTCCGTAACTAGCTGAATAAAAATCGTCCAAAATGCCTCAAGAATTTCGTATTTTACGTTGTTACAGTTGTGAAATCTTCCAAGTTGATATTGTTAAGAAAACAACAAAATGGATTTGTAAATTATGCGGTGAGAAACAATCAGTGAAGAAAGTAAATTTCCAGTTAGTTTTCTACACAATCCCGACCAACAGTATTAATTTGTTTCAGATTTACGGTAGTGGTAGTGCTAAAGATTGTCGATTGCATGTACAACAGTTAAATCAACCGAAAGAGGAAAATATTGGAAATTTCGACGAAATTGTTGAAAAAGTACAAATAAATGAGAGTCGGCAGCCCAAGAGAAGTAAATGGTCGGAATTTCTGGATAGTCCATCTGAACAACCAAAAGATGAAATAAAAGCGAATAATATCGAGAAACACGACGATAAGGAGAATATTTTTGAACACACTGGTAATTTGGATACGTCATTGGAGATTTAGGTAAAATTCCTTAGATTATCACGTTTTTTATTGATACTTTTTATTATTATTACTATAATTGAACTGAATATCGTACAAAGCTGTTCTCAATGTTGTAACACTACGAAATTATTGTTTCGATGTATATACAAAAGTAGATTGGAATATAATCGACTAGATAGTCATGCGAAAAATACTATACATAAATTATTAAATTATTGAAAATATACATTATTGAAGCTTTCCATTATTACTAATTGTAAGTTAGCATGATTATTGCCTTAATAATTATTATATATAACAATGATTTAGTAGAAAGAATTGGAAGTATTGCAGGTACCTAAATTGTATATTTTTCACCTAATTATCGTCTTAATTTATACACAGCTACAAGTTAAACAACACATAAAGCACAATATTGTGAATATTGATCAAATTAAAAAATAAGCTCCAAATTTGAAACTATTTCGAAAACGTTTCATTAATATTTAAATTAGAGATCACGTTAAATGCATCCTATCGTTTTCTATTATAATAAGAAAATAAAATCGAAGAGAATTCAGTCAAAATGATATATTGTTGTGTAGAAATTTAGGATTTTTCAATTTTCCGGCGTCGCCTTTGTCTAATACCAATCTCTCTCAATATCCCCATCATAGCCATTGTGTTGTTTTGGTGGTGGCCTTTCGTGCCTACTCTGGCGCCAGGGGTATTTCCATGTCTTCCTTCGGCGCCATGACCTAAGACAAATTAACAACAAAATTATTTACAATTGGATAAATTCAAAAGTAAACGAATATTGTTGAAGTGAACGAACTTGAAATAGACGTGTTTTGTTCTCATTTTATCTCAAATTTCGGTACTCTATTGCTAAATATTTTCACGTATTTTTCTATTATATCAACATACAAATTAAATTTACATATTTCTTTCCATAGATCATAAACAAGTTTTTCTCATCAAATAATCTTTCGTTAATATAAAAATCGTTATTTGGGAATAACGCGTGCAGTTCTGGAAGTTATTTATAACGCTAATCGGATATGTTTCATTGAATCGATATTGTTATTGTATATAATTTATATAAAAAAAATTAATTTCCGTTATATATCCGTTTAAAAAGACACAATACCGCACTTACGCAACCAGAAACGGAGATTTCTAGTCTTTAGGGGTCTATTTTGCGTTCACCTTCGAAAGATCCTAATGTTTTTTATATCGTAAATCCATTCAATTATTAACACGCAACTAAACCAGAATTTCCAGCTTGTTCGAAATCAATAAACAAACAACAAAATTAGAGTCTCCTGCTAATTGTTTGCTTGAAAATTTCATGGCACATTCGACACGATTTGTAGCACGTTTTGGTCGACTATTACTCGTTTATATTTCTTTCCCAACTCCATTATCAAATTAGTTTTGTTAAATAAATAAGTTTACAGTTATTCTTCTAAAACATACTAATTTTTACTTACCGATTCATCTTAGAAGCTCGACTATATTCCAATTTTGGCGTTAGTTCGGTGTTTATTAGTGGAAGCACTCGGCCTCCTATTGTTAGTAATTATTATTGTGTTAATCGGGGAATTAATCTAGAATTTAGTAACTTACCATTGTATTCGTTAACTAATTTCCGTTTTCTATATCGATGTTGTTGTGTACTTGTTGAATGTAATGGTAAGACATTTGCTCTAGATTTGATGGGAATATGATGGTGATGATGGTGGGTTATTGTACACGATCTACCTTTACACGATATTAAATGTTTTAATTGATCGTGTAAATAGGAGCGTTCTTCTGGTTTCAATTGATCGATGCGGTTTTGAAGCTCGTATGGATCTAAAAAAAATGATTAATTTATTCGAATAAGAAATTGTATATAATCTTCTAGGAAACATACCGATTCTCAGATTGTAAAATGTGATTAAACCTGTTGTGAATTCACAATAGAGAAAATTATGTGTTGAATTAATCGTTCGCACACAAGAGTATGTGTTATTATTGGCATTCATACAGAAACAGAACGGACCCTCGGTCCACATCGGTGCTGTTTTCCAATGTTCATTATCGTGATGGAAACAATTCATACGTTCCGATGCACATTCTTTCTCTAATTGATCTTTCCGCCGTTGTTTACGCAGTTTACGTTTCAATTTCTCCTCTTTCAATTTACGTTTGGCTTCTTTTTCCAAATCGCGCTCATCCACAAAGGAACGTTGCTCCTCATCGTCTGGTTCGCAATGACAGTAGTCTTGATTGTAACGCACGTTCGGATACGGGATCAAATCCTCACCGATTCTAGACTAAATCAATATTTACGTTTATAAATAAACAATTGTTTTTATAGTTTACCTTAGAAGTTGTGGTGGAGATTCGGCGTTTCGATTCTGTGGTAATTGTTTCGGTTGAAACATCCTCATATTCTCTAGTTGTCGGATAATATTTATGATGTCGATGTGGATTGGTTTGTGTAAATAATGAAACAGTAGTCACTTCAATTTTATTATTGAAACTTTCATATTTCGTTGTATTTTCAACATCATCCAATTTCAATCTTGGCCGTTTAATTGGCCGTAATGATGTATTATTATCGTCAATATCGTGCGGTCGTTTACGTTTTCTTTTATTGCTTTTTGTCGAATTTACCCGCACATCAATATTGTATACATCACTTGTTGGATTCGCATTATAATCACCAGCATTATACGGTATGTTTAATTCATTAAATTCAGACGATTCGGTTCTATTATTATCAGGATTTGTTAAATTGATTTCATCAATTTCATCTATCGGTTTAGTATGTTTTAAATGCCGTCGGATTTCCTTCAATTTCTCCAATTTCTGTTTCAATTGATGAATTTCATTGTCGATTTGATGGCGTGATTGACGCCAAGTTTTACGATCATGATAAATCACCGTTGAACAATTCACTCTACCTTTATTTAAAATTACACAACCGGCTGTTGTTTGGCTAATTGTATTCGTTTCCAGGTGGTTGCGTTCCGGTAAACTATTCGAAGAATTGCGCTACAATTAAATTTGTTAATTTGCCAATTTCGAAATTTATTAAAATCGTTCACCCTTAAGCCGATAATCTGGCCTTGTACATCATCCATAACATCCTCAACATGGGCTAGAGTCTCCCGTTTTTGTCGTCTAGTCAGTTTGTTTGTAATCCGTTTGAATAGAATATCATCCAATTCGGTGTCTCGTTTAATTCGATCGAGTCTTGTGTGTCTTTTTGTAACGTTTTGTAACTGGAATTTTTTTTGTATAATTGCTGTAAATTTCATGTTTAATTATTGTTATAATTGGAACTTACCGGAATTTTTCTATAAATGAGACCAGTTGTTGTAAAACATGCACATTTCCGGAACGGTTTATTAGTGTTGTTTGTAATGAAAGTATTCTGACTTTTACATTTATGTTTCCTCCATCTACCATTCTCATTTATACAATACCATTTTTGATTTACACGACATGGCAATTTCATTTCGTTTTGTAAACACTCAACAGCTAATCGTTCCAATTTATTCACCGGTAATGGGTTATTTAATACTTTTGCTTCTATACCTTCACCTGTTATAAGAAAGTTTGAATTGGGGATAGATTTGAATATTACTACATTCACCTTTAATCAAGTCTTTACTGATAGTAGCAGCCTCTTCTTCATTATCAATATTTCCGTCTAAATCATCATCGTCTTCATCATCAATTAAAATATCATCATCTATATCTTCATTATCAATATCGTCATCATCTCCAATACCGATTTCTTCGCCGGATTCATAGATTTTTGGTGTTGCCGCCGTTGTTGTAAATCTTGTCGTTGTACGTGTTTGATATTTCATCGTTGATGTTGCCAAACTATATCCGGAAGGACCTTGTGTAGATGGTGATTCCGTCGTTGTTCTCCTCCCGATATTATTAATCGTGGTGGTGGTTGTGGCGCCGGTTTGTCGGCTAGCTTTCAATTTAGCATCAAGATATGGAGTTTCGCGACGTCCCGAACTTGAACCAAACATTTTATCAAAATCACCAATAAATTGAATCGATCGTAGTTTAATTACCTTTCAATCAAGAACGTATCAGGCCATCTTAAACGTTTACGTTTCGAATTTAGAAATAACGGTAGAACGGATCTACCGTCCATATGTGGTGGTTGTTCAACGCCGGCAATATCGAGGAATGTCGGTGCTAAATCTATGTTAAGTACAATATCATCAACGACTGTACCAGGTTCAACGCCAGGACCACGTACTAGAAACGGTATCCGAACGTCGAATTCAAATGGGAAGCTTTTACCCTTTTGAAAAGAAACGACAATAGAACTATAATAATATAAAATAAATGTGATTCTATTATTGATTTAGAAATTTCATCAGTCACATTAGACACGGGTGTGATGTTTCGTTGAGGAGGGAAATTTAATTAATTTTAGAAGGAATCTAGTTCTAGTTAATTATTGACAAATTGTTATTTGAGGAAATCTCGAATATACGATTTAAACCAATTCAAATAGAAAACAGGTCAAAAATCGCAATTTTCGCAGTTTCCTAGTTATAAGTAGTTTCAATTACTCCAAATATTGGTAAATTCGTAAATTTTTTATCTCTAATTGTGGTTACAAATCCTTGAAAATTTGGAATAATTACCGTACGTTTTTGATTAGTTATCAATGCAGTAAAATTACACTTAAACCAGTAAATCTATGGGATTTTGTAAGTAATAGGGAAACTTTAACTAATATTACAGATACGTGTAAAACTAACTTTAATGGTAGCAGTGGAGTAACTATAAATCTTAGGCCCTTTGCAAGTTCTACCAACCGCGGGCCCTTATCAATCTATTAACTGTCATTTGATTGACCAACAGTGTCAGATTGGCAACATTTTGACCTATCGGGCAAATTCTTGGACTTCTAGATCAAAGTTTCAAATACGATTTTAAACAGAATTAACAGAATATTTTGCAAAATAAGAAACTCGATTTGAATGGATCAATCATTGCTTGTTTGTTATTAAAGCGAATAATTTCTTTGATAACCGATCTCCTCGTTTATATTTATCGTTCGTAACGGACAAATAACGTAAATTATGCTGTAATAGGAAAAGAAACCGAAATATTGTCGATTTACAGTTGAATTATACATGATCTGTAAGAAAATGTGTGGTCTCGTGACAGGCATTATTCTTACTAGCTACTACTACAACTACTACCAGTTGAATAACATCAAGAACAACAAACAAAGTTGAATGTGAGAAAACATCCACTGCATTTGATAGTTCTCTCCCTAATGGTAGAAAAATAAATTCCGGTAGTTAATTTGAACAAATTGTTTTCCACCATCTGATAGAAACAAATAAATTCCAATTATAAACTACTTACTTATTCTCAAAGAAGAGGGAAAGAAATAGAAAATAACCGGAAATATCCAAATGTAAACGATTGCCTCGATTAGTTACCTAATAATACCTCGAATAATTACCTTGATTAATCCGAATTGTCCCAAATGGTAGCCATGATCTGATGTATAAATAATGTACGTGTTATCCAATTCGCCCAAGGCTTGGAGTTCTTCAACGACCATTTGTACAGCTGCATCAACAGATTGTAGTGTTTGTAGACGTTTTGTCATTAATAAATCGGTGAATTGTCGATGGATCGGCTGCATCTTCTTCGTTACTTGCAATATCCACTGTTTATCCGGATTCGGTGCATAATCATATGATGGTGTACTGGAAATAAAACCAAAATGCAACTGACAAATTAACAATTAATATGAACCAAAGCGTCAAAGATGGATTTCCAGTCGTAAACTGAAGCTTGTTTCATTCGACTTACAAATATTAAAGTTGAATTGAAGTGAGAAAACTTTAACGGGAATATTTGCATTAACAATAAATCTATTCAATAATAAAATAGAAGAAATAATAACCTGACCACCCAATAAGAATTGTGATTGTTGTCGTCTAAATATATTCAACTGAAGAGCTTTCATATTAACGAACAGGCTTTCGTGTTTTTTTTCCAGTCGTTTTATAATGAAGCTATTCTAGATTTAATGAAGCAGCATTGTAATTAACTTTAGGTAGTGTTGGCAGCAGAAGACGAAACTACTCGACACGGTTACCTTGAATTACTCAAAAACATTCAATTAACAACAGACAAATGACAGATATCTGTTGTCGGAATTGATAAATAATGAATTAGTAGAACGATAAAAGTTTCGTTAGAATAAAACAAATAACCAGTGACGATATTTTATTCCATTCCATTTCTTTCAATTGCAGATCGGTTTGTTTGTTAATTACACGACTTTTAAAGCCATTTCTGTTCATTTCAACCGAATAATAGACGCTTTGAATTGGTTTTGAAGCGGTTTTAAAGCAAAAGAATCGGAACGTTGTACTTTTTTGTGTGAGAAAAATCACGAAATTACGATAAATAAATGTAAAAAGCGCAATTAAATCCTGATAATTAAAAGAATAATTGTGGAGTGCTTCTTGTATCAAAGCTCTAAGAGATTTCATGAAGATTTATTTAAATGTTCAACAATTATCGCAAGCACCTGCTTCACATGTCGACTTTTATTTAAAATGCAATGATATATGAATATGGAGATATGCAAGTGCAACAGTTTCATATGGAAGTGTGAGTGTGCTCGCCATTTTATTTATAACGATTCCACATAAATACATTCGTCTATAATTAACTTAACTGCTAGTCAGTTAGTTAGCTAGTTAGTTGGACAAATTCATCCATATTCCGCAAAATTTCCGTATACTAATATTGTTGAAGGAAAATTCTTGTTGAAAAACTGTTTTATCGTGGCGAATTTTAAACCAACACTACCAAGAATTTAATGTAAAACGAACATTTCTTGTTACTGCAGTAAAAGCCGGTAAAGCTCGCTGTCTTTAGAACTCTATCATTTGCATTTTCCCAGTATATATTTCTTATAAACTACAGTAAAACTGTGGTAATTCCAAAACACAACTTGCACCCCTACTTTATATGTTTATTATCATTACTATTATCTTTTTAAACAGTTCATATAACGCTTTCATGGAGCCACTAAGTGGTAATATTTTGAGCTCAGTTTCAGCCAATGTTTTGTGGAAATTTCAAGTCGATTTCCAACCAAATTCGATTTTTAATCCACTCTCCGAAGTCCAGAGAGTTAAAGTACCACAGGATAAGAATATGGAAGTTTTAGAACGGCAATTACTTCAACCCCTGTTTTAAGCCCGAATTTACCGATTATCGCATGACAGTCGGTTACAAATTGCCGGTTTCTGTAGACGAGTTTTCAACTTTTATACAGATCATATCGCACACACACGGAGGGAAAAACTGGATATTCTCCTATTTCTTCAAGCCGGATTAATATTTCAAATTTCAAATACAGACCACATACTTTGCTGTATTATAAATTGAAATTTAAATCATTCATACATGAGAGAATCCGTGATGCATTTTGATGTGAGTATAGAGTGTATGTAGTTTATGTTGTTTAAAAGTAATTATTGTTTATATTTAAACAAATCATTGAGAGTTTATGTAAACATTGAAAAAACGATTCTTACATGTATGTATGCACAATACAATTGCAACTAATTATACAATGAGTCAGACAGCTATTAAAACAATTGGTTGTTAGAATACAGAACATTTAGTCTTATTGAAATTGTCGTTGTTTGTATTTTAATGTTGTTTTATTAAAAATCCCGTCTGTTTACAGTAGACGTCCAGTTTTTTCGTCTTTTAAACTTGTAAAGAAAAAATTTAATGCAATTCACATATTGTTGTCAGTTGTCAATCTGCGCCTCTACAGAGCCTGTCTAGTTTGAAAACCAGATCTATTGCATAAACAACAAAGAAATTATGCAGATCGTCTTTGCTACATTTTTATAGCAACTATAAATCTTTGAATACAGAATCGATGTAAAAATTTCATTTTACGAAAGAGTTTATCAAAGGAATTACATTTAAATTTCAATAGATTCCATCTTTATCAATCAATGCAATTTCGATTGATGGATGGATTTTCATGCTTTCTTCCGTCACTACATATATTTCTCTATACAACTGTTACGTCTTATCATTGATAATAATCTAAGTCGATTTAAATGAACCAAGTCTCGGTTTACTTGAATATTTCACCGACTGCATAATTCATAGAGAGAAATACGGCACACGTATGAAATCTTTATAAGGTTTTGGTGTTATTGTGACGTGCAGAGAGGATTCCGTTTTTTCGAACTAATTTTGTTCGAGAATCAAACAAAAATCAACATGATGGAATTATATCGGGGAACTCGTTAAGAGTGTTGTAACGATTAATAATTCAGTTCGAATTTAAAATGGGTTTATACCCGTTTTAGAATTGAATCGATTATTCTATAAAAGCGTCAAGGATATGATGCAGACCTTATACAACAAGACTGAGAGCGACTGGCGCCGTATACAGAAAACCTAGACTTGGTCGAGCAACAAATTGTAAATTTTTTGGCTATTCTTTAAAACAAAAAAAATTCGCATTGACGAATCGGGTATTTGTTAAAAATTAGGTAATTTAATGATCTATCCATCGATAATGGCTGAAACTTCCCAGTTTTCCGGTTAACGACACAAATATCTGGCATTTTTGTCATACTTATTGTGGTAATATCCACTTTTAAAAGAAGCTAGAATAACTAACATTCCATAAACTTCTCATAATTCTACACCTGTCCAATTTGTAGATAAAAATTTAAAAAGCTTCGTTTTAGTCGATAATTCTACACTAATTGATCATATTTTAAAGGAGAAATTAGCCGAACGATCCCAGTAAAAATCGAAATAGAAACAAGAACGATAATTTCATGATAGATTGATACAACTCCACTATTCAGCCGTTTCAAAAATCCAATTTAATTCTGGGATAGTTTTTTCCAGACTCTTTGTTTGTTGTCCTGAATGAATGGCGTCCTTTGGAGGCCGATGTTGAAAAGGTTTGGGCTTTATCTGGCGAGACGCCACAACTTATAAAGATTTGTAATTTAATTAAATATTTAAGGAATATTTTGCGGTAAAATAAGAAAAACCGTATTAGGGTTTAGTTTATGGCTAAGGCGTAGTGAAATGGACCACAACTGCAACCACATTGAATAATTTATTGTCTAGAACAGTGACTAAAGTAGCAGTTGCCTGGTTTGGCACATACATACACGATGGTTACAGAAATGGATGGGTCGTCCCCCAGGGGACGGCAGTGACGAATCAATTCAACCCTAACACAACACTAGTGCGAGAACCGCTGGGCCAAAACCACCACATTTAAGTAACTTCATTCACTATTATTATTTCTTTATTTTTTACTCCTAGCCCGAGAAGAAAAACAACCAAATTTCATTTGAATTGCTAATACTTTTTGTTTCTACTGCGTTTATTTAAAATAGATGAAATAATTCGTGAAATGCGTTTGTTGAGAGAGACTCTGTCAAGTGTACAATGTGCCAAATAGATTCAGATGTGGAACAATACGATGGTTGTGGCGCAATAATTAAAATAATGTACGAGGGTTCCCTATTCATGCCTTCAAAACGACAACAATCGATAACACTTGGCATTTTGATACATTCCTCGTCCCTACTATTTTTACTTCATCACAATATCTGATTGAATAAAGAATTAACGAGCAAATCATCTGTACACAAGAGTATATACAGATCAGATCTGTTGATTATCGCCATAATTCAAACAAGACGTATACATCATGTCTCGTTTGTTGTTGTTGGTATATGCGAAGTTGTGACAAAACTATTAAAAATATCCTATCGTCGTCTACATTAATTGCTGTTACAGACAAGCGTGACATGTTGGAAAATCGCCAATAATTCTCAGTGTTATCCTTTGACTTTAATAGCGCCGGAAAAAAAGTAAAAATTAAGTCGGTTAGGTCACGTAACTGTTTTATTATATTCGAGTCTTTTCCTCTTCATTAAGGCTATTTTTAGAAATAAAAAAGAATTTACATGTTACATGTAGAAGCGACATATTTTCGAATTATCACAAATTTGTCTGCAATCCTCAACTAGTACTGAAATCTAGACAATGGGCCGAATTATTTGGAACCTTAGACCACTATTTTGTTTGCATTAGAGGAATAGAATCGGAAACAGATTTCTTTTAACGGAAATGGAGTAGCATCGGAAACGAGAACAGAAACAAACGAATTTCAATAAAATTGTCTTTGTTAATTTTTCGAAAAACTAACACGCTTACCGGAAAAATCCTGTAACATTTGGAAAGAGCTTTAATTTGCTCTACAATTGTTGAAAAATTCATAACATTGTCAAAGGTAGAAATTTGTTGGAAATTCGAGGCGCCCGTCCAATCATTCGCTAAATTGTGGGCGAAAATTGGTAAAATTAAAAAACACCCCAAAATTATCCTCGGTAACCCGGAATTTATTAGAAATTTTGCACCCATTGTGGTATTTCATCAAACAAACGACGTATCGATTATTAAATATTGGCAATTGGCTTCCACTACTCCAAACCTCCAAATTTTAATGAATTCGTATTTTTCAATATTAATAATTTCGGTTTAAAAAGGCGAGGACAGAGAAACGACAACAGAATTCCCATTTTTTTCGGAAATTTCGCTGTTACGAAACCGAAAACATCTCTAATCTGTATTCGTTAGACATCATGATGAAAATATCGAAGAAAAATGGTCAATAAAAATTATTTTACAATGAAAATTCATCAATTCTCCGAAGCATTATTATTTCAAACTCGAATATAATTAGTCTCTATTATTTATGAAAGTTTATGATTAATTTTGTATTCATATGGGCCTATTTCCGGGAGGTAAAAATTGTGACAGGCACGCAAAATAAGATTAGACCTGCTGTCGCCTTTGGTGGTGGTACTGTGTTGATAATTACAACATCCTAAAAATAGATCTCTTTATCGACGAAAATAATTTTTTAAACAGAATTATAATAGACGACTTGTAAGCTCTACTGACACATACGGGTGTTACTGCGGCTTTGATTGTAAATAAAAATTGAAATATTTGTACAGTTACAGAATTAGAGCCAAATTTGGCGAGATAGAATTCAATCGATTAGTTTGCGTATAAACGAAAATTCTCTCATATTATTTACGAAAATTCTAAATGATACAACGAAGAGAATCCCTTAAATATACCAGCTAGCAAAATATAATTCTGGAATAGCTCTCAAAGTTAGAGCTTATTGGTTTCTATGTATATTTTTAAATGGTATCCAGACAGGACGTCTGTTATACAGGGAGCAAAAATCCGGTTAGAACCCTAATAAATAATCCTCCGACTTAGAAACATTAAGTTAATGTTCCCCTAATCTTCTTGTCATGAAAGATATGAACTTTATTTCTTATTCGCAATTTTTCCCCCCATTTGCCGCATAAACTTACCAGTCATTATAGACGATGAATTACTTTTGTACCAACAAATTGGCAATTAGGCCAGGTTCGATTATTGTTTAAATCTTTCATAATCTATTAATAAAATAAAAACTAACTCTGATATAGGTTTACTCGGAAGACTATGTTGCAATTAAGTTTAATTGCAGTTCAAACTATCGATTAATCATTTTGTTTTATAATTATTAACACCATTATTATTTAATTTGTGGTTGGTAATATGGAAATTTATCGATCTATGATTTTATAAAATTGCAAACTTGTTCTAATGAAGGAATCAATGTGTGGCTATCATAAATTGCAAAATTAATCTCTTTACAGATTGGTAATCTTGATTTATGAGTGACGCTAGGACGTCGCTTACTTACAGATGGGGAGCGAACAATAACGACGGCGGCGTCACAAACGTGACATTTCCAAAACGAAATAAAGCCCGCACAAATTCCGATTGTTGATGAATAAATACAATCGATTCTATTTTAATAAAAAGAACAAATATACGTACTGGTGTGTGGTGACATTGAAGAATAGATGCGAGTACTGGGGGGCAGAGTCTTCAGGTCCATGTGGGGCCGGGAATGACATTGTTAACATGACTGGTTTGTGGGCACTGTTCTTCTTCGATTGTCTAAGGAATGCTATTGAATCATTCACTATCAAATCAGGATAATAGTCCTGCAATGCAGAAAAATTGAAAATAATAAACATGAAATACAATAAAAAGAGAACGTATAGTATGCATATAGAAGATTGAATATTGCCAACTTTTTAATAGAAACCAAGATCGATGCGCCCATTCAAACGAAACGACCTTAAAACCTGTATACGTTTGAAAATTATTTCAATAACATTGCTTATTGTGTTTCTTTATTTATAATAAAGACACGGAATATTTAAAATAATCGTTTACACTGTTATAAACGCACTAAAAACGATAATGTAATGAACTAGTAATAGCTAATCGAACCGCGTAATTGCTTCAATTTGAATTTTTATTGATCAATTTTCGATTTAATTAACTCAACATGATGCGAAAACCCACATAAAACTAAATTCTAACAAATCAAAAACCAAAAAAAGACTTGCCTTATAGTAGTCGAATCCGTGCTTGATCTTCTTACCGTTCATGTTGATCGAATAATTATAGTATTTCGAATTCATGATAAGACCGCCCCATTCCCTCCACCCTGGGGGTATATAAGAGCCGTTGTATTTGTTCAAATATTTGCCAAAATAACCTGCAACAATAATAAAACCAACAAATGTAATTAATTGCGCCTGTATGGAAGAGAAATAGATGAAGAAAAAACCGAGTGCGGTTTCCCATCGACTATCAGAAAAGAGAATTGATCGACAATTATAGCGGCATCCGTTATTACTTTAATGAATCTGATACGTTTTTCTTTAATTCAACTCGACAACCGGCTAGGAATGTTTGCAAGAAATCAAATTATATTGATAGAGAATATCTATGCTTCTTTTATTAGAAGCTGTCTTAATTAATGATGATGGAAATAATTTAAAAATCGATAAGAATCCGGCTTTGATATGCTAGTTTTGTGCTCAATGTCCGGATACGTTGTAGAAGTTCCTCAATTAAATTACAACGTCTGTTTATTTATGACATGAAATTAACGTTAAATACATAAAGAATAGACGTTGAGCTTTCAACTATGTTATATGTGGATGTCTTTAAAATTATGATAACATACGTTATGGTCTTGTTAAGTACAACTATCATTAATAATGTGGTCTTTAAAAAATTTCCGGTGATAAAACATACAGACGACAATATGTCACTACCTATCGAGGCAAATATTTCAATTAAATCATAGTACAGTTCGTCTATTCTGATTCAATCAACTTGACCCATTATCGAGCGCATTTATAAATGAATTAGAGATTGTTTTCAATAGCAACAAAGCTAAATAACTGATTATTGAGAAATTATTAATGTTGTAAACAATAATTAACTAACAATTATTCAATTAGTTGTTTTCTATACACAGTTTTATTGTTAAACGTCTGTGGCTTTTCGCATGCAATAATAATAAAATAATAAACAAGACGTCAATGCATAAGAATAATAAATTTCTATAGCCGATTTATAAACAAATTAATTTAATAAAAAAAATGCGCGGTTAATACTACATGTGACACCATTGAATCATTGCCAGGAAGCCTTAGTTTATGTTTCTTTGGAGAAAATCATGATGTAAACCAAATTTAATATTAACAATATGATAAAGGCAAAAAATTTGATAGACGATAAATATAAATATTGCTGAAAATGGCAAGGTCAAGAGCAAATATTTTTGAAGTTGATGATGAAAGACATTTAACAGTCAAGTGTTGCTTTCGTTTTTTCATCCCTTTAACGTTCCGAAATGATTAATTTCGCTTAATAAACGTATTTGTTTATAATGCCGGTCGAATTGTGTGTTAAATGGAAAAGTTGATGACGGACTCTTCATCGAATTTCATCGAATCAAGCGGAATCTGCTTTTTTGTAAAAAAGTTGAAACGTCAGGTGTTGCTTTGCAGAAGGAAATATTAACCGCAATTTCATAGCTTGATAATAAGGGGCGTATGAGTGACGATTCTAATGAAACTTCCACTAGTTGATGAGCTACGGAGCAATTATAGTCAAATTGAAAACTCGTAGCCCATTTGGAAGTTGGTTGGAACTAAAACGGCTTACTTCCAAGTAACAAAAATTGTTCAAAACTTCTAGAATTTCCATTTGTTCAAAATAAAAATGTCTAAGAACGTACTAAAAGTTGAACGTACTCGAAATTGCTAAAAATGATGATTTGGGATAAAACTTCGCCAACATCTGGTAGATTGAGAGACTCAAATTCGTCATCAAAGTTATTATTTTAAAGCAAAAATGTGTTGAAACTCTTCT
This sequence comes from Hycleus phaleratus, assembly GCA_013841185.1. Taxonomy (NCBI): domain Eukaryota; kingdom Metazoa; phylum Arthropoda; class Insecta; order Coleoptera; family Meloidae; genus Hycleus; species Hycleus phaleratus. Next base: position 82,582 of record JACDRP010000138.1, read on the forward strand.
AAAAGATCTAAAAATAGATTGAAGGTGTCCAAATTGGGTCCGTTTATGTTGACAGGATAATTGTGTTAATTTTTTTATACCACAACTCTCATTTCAACTACAGTAAAAGCTAAAAAAATATTTATTTGCATAATAGCGTTAATGTCTTAGTACTTGCTGATAGATTATTGTAAACATTGCAGTATAAAGAAACGTTTTTATTCGAATTTTAAAGGTCAAAGACACGGTAATCATTGGATTTTATCACCTTTCTGTTCGAATGGCCCAATAATTTTGACAATTACCAAAGCAACGAGTCTTCTAAAATTCAAACAATTATCTCAAAACCCTTATTACTACCAGCCAAGTTGATCGAATCGAAATGGATACAGTATATAAGGATGTTGAGTTAAACTGCGATTCCTATTTGGCGAATAATTGCAAAAATAATTGTAGGAGGGTTATTCAAAATTTTGACTTCGCAGCTCATTTGGAAGTTAGTCAAAAAATTATAAAATAAATAAAAATGAAATGCATTTACTCTAGAATTTAACAAGAATTAAAAGCATTTTTGGCTGACTCTTCGATGAGCTACCAGATTCAAATTTTGCTAAAATAATCCCCAAGAACTCGTTTATAAATCCTCAAAATATTTTCGGAATCATTCGTCAAATAATCTCGCTAGTTCTAGTTCAACACCCATGTAGATTCTCGGATTACTATTCTCTATTGTTAACTTTCAAATTGATTAATAATTTGATAACAACGTTTGAATTTTAGATTACCATACCGATTTAAAAGAACGAACACAAAGGAAATTTTAATGAAATGACGAAAAAAATGCGATAGAACCGGAACACGTGTTGAATTGGCACGTGGGCATTCAATTTCGCCCACAATTTCTGTCATCTCCATCCATACCGTTTAATGTTCAAATAAAATAAAGACGAAGTTTCTAAACGGCAATAATAATCAAGTTGTTGGATTATAAGAAGAAAAATTATAGAAACAAATCAACAAGAGACAAGTCTATCTCTTCTCAATACAGTTTCGAAGAAAAATGACCGTTTTTTATCGTGATTGTCTTGTTATTGTCAAGTTTTATACGAGTTGACAAGCCGCCAATAGATAATGTTTTATTAAAGACATCAGTTTTTATTTTGTATTTAAAGGTGGATTTGAATATTGTGACCTGCATAATTATCACCCACATTATGAACGTTAATAAATCAAATAGGAGTAGTAATTGTTGAGGAATTGTCGCCAACGTATCGCGTCATTAATGTCGTTCTATTCGAGATGAAGAAACACCCACATTATAATAATAATAATAATACAAATAATTAATGCGAATAGAAGTCTTTGTATTTATAATAAGCTGAATTGGGAAGAGTTATGAATGGAGGAGAGATTCGAAAGTTGCGACATTACTACAAACATACACCTACGCTTAATTGTTGAATTTCAATTGGCTTACCTGTCCGGTATCCGGCATTCGATAGATACGTAGCGAACGATCTTGTTTCATATGTAGCCTGCCATTGTGTACTCGAACAATTATCGTTATTTGTATAGACATGATGATTGTGGACGTACATTCCGGTTAATAGCGACGATCGTGACGGACAGCACATCGGTGTTGTTACATAAGCATGCCGGAATTGGGCACCTTGATCCCGGATCGCCCGCAACGTCTTCGGCATAAAATTCATCGAGCCCAATTCAACATCCTGATCATCGGTCAATATCAAAACGATATTCGGTTTACGTTCACGTAATAAAATCGACGACGATTGGGATGCTGACGATGATGGTGATGATGATGTTATTGATATATTTGGCGGTCCTTTGCGTCCTTGGCGAGGGTAACGGTGCAGTTGTTGTGCAAATAAATCGCTTGCATTCAATATTGTAACAGTCCCGAATACTATCAATAATCTTGTTAATGTATTAATCATGATTGGTTGGCAGTTGTGTTGAAAGGGAATAGAACTCGACCGGCCCGTTCTTTTCTATAACATTAAAAATAATCTCCAATTCAAGACATTGTTATTTTGCCATGTGCGTTGAAAGGAGTGGATGATGCGGCGATGCAAGATAATCAAACGGACGACGTTGTTGGTTGCATTCTTAAATTATTGACCTGGAAAATTTTACAAGAATGAATTGATTTTTCTACTTGAATCAATAAACTTCAATAGAGATTTATTACGCTTAAAGCTCTGATAATATAAGAACAAATTGACGGTTTTGTCAAGCAACTAAATTATAATTAGACAAGAGCGAGTATTTTATGAAGAAATTCTTAAATGAAATCTCAAACGAGGCTTCACATTGCCTTGACATCGTCTTTTTCTGGAATGGTTTTCCTTATAAAAATACTCGTTTATCTTGACTTTTGATGTTAAAACGTAAATTATCGACAAATTACCAATAAATAAATAAATTTAAGCTTCGTATTGTTTAGAAAAACCGATTTAAATAAGCTTTGATTGTGAACCTAAAAGTTTAGATTTATAATTTGCAATTTCATGCCAAAAAACCAAAGACTATCGAAGCTGCAAATGAATTAAAAATGAATAAATTTAAAACTGAGTCTTTCCCTAAAGTTTCTGTTGAGGACGAGATTTATAAAAAATTTAAACCTAAATTTAACAATAGCCCAAATTGTCTCGTCTCTTGACAAAGCACCTGTTATAAATTTTGCCACGAAACTATTAACAATTAACAATTTTAATGTCACCTCATTGTTTCAGTTAGAGGTCTTGTTTATGATTCCGTCACTGTAAAATTTTAATTCATCTTAATACATTCTTCCCCTATAATGGGATTCCTGGATCCCCATAAAAATTTCATCAAAATCGATAAGTACAAATATAGACAATAACGGTGTCGGAAGTCTATACAATATCAGATAAAGTAAAGGTTATACCCAGATGTCGTGTGAATATCTTGTTAAAGAAAAAATCCGGGAATTTCTTCTGGAAAGTCTAGACAGTTTTTCAAATAAAATTGATTCGGCTCGTATTGTAGAGAACAATGTGTGTAAATAAACAAAAAGGTCCCCGTCTATTTTGATTAAAACAATGTGTTGGACGGCATAGTTTGAATAGATGATGCTTGCACCACATCCATTTTTCAATGTGGAAGTTTCCTGAAACTATTTTGGAATTTTGTACGTGTATGGATGTCTGTATCAACGCATAAAACTATTTGCAACCTTTATAATTTCCATTTATTTGCAACACGGTGATTTTGCTTGTTTATTTTACAGAAAAGGCAATCACGTCTTTCTGTCTCTTCTCCGTCTATCCACCTATCTATATTCGATCAAATGGCCATTATCTGTACACTAAATGGCAATTCCATTTATCTTCTTAACGATTTTCCTTATTTCAAATGTAAATAAACACGAATAAATCGAAGTTGATTTTGAAAAATTAGAAATTCTTTCCGAGTTCTCTATGCCTAAACAAAGACTCAATTTCACTACTAATATTAAACAATAAACGATTAATTTGGTGGTGGTGGTGTAGCAGCTGGGCAACGAACGATTAAAGTCTACATTGAACCGGCGTTACGGAGTCATGAATTCATACTGCACCTATTGCTGGGAAAATGCTTTAATATCGTACATTTCGTGACTGTAACTTGAGTAAAAGATTACTTTCACCTTTGTACTCCGTCTCGCTTTATTGTTGCCATTTTTTCCGTTCTAAATGCCCTACTACTGATCAATGAACTATTAGCAGATTAAAATAAAATACAAGCGTAATAGAGTGGAAGCCATTTTATATTTCCATTTCTTTCCGAATCGAAATAATATAAGTTTTAAAATTCTTAACACACGTTCCATTTACTATATCGAAATAGCCGTTTTCCATTCAATAAAGTGTGGAGAAACCGCCGTGGTGTGTGATAGATGACGGGTAGAGGGATCAAGACCAATAAAACAGGCATTACCTGCTGCTGTTGGTAGACCTCTTTGCATTAGAGCAGAGGAATACTTGGGAAATTTTTAATATTAACCGACAAGCGACCGGAATTTGAGAATTTCAAAATGAAATTGGTGGAAAACTGATTTGCCACCCGATCTCTACTTGTAAAATGTCAACTCCTATTATCCGAAATTATTAACAGTTCCTATCTTTAACAACGGTTATCTTTTGTATACATACAAATTTATGACTTTTGTCAATTCTTTTTATGATTGACGGGTTTCTGTTTTCGTGGAAGACACACATCTGCTCGTCAATGGGGACAAACTTTACGATTGGGAGTCGCCGCATTTTTGCCAAATTTAAAGCTAAATAATTTATTTACTTGTACAATTACATTAGTTACCTCATAAAGTGATAAATCAACCTAAAGGTGTTTTTGCCTGTAATTTTCACAAATATAACTGTTACAACAAATAAAGAGAAAATAAGATAATAATGATTATATTTTATCGAGAAACACCTCGACTTGACCCTTCTACCGAGCATTTCCTAATTAAAATAAAATAACGATAAATCTTTTTTAAAAAGCCGAGTGTTAAAATTTGAATTACCTTTCATAAATCCTCTGTCAAGTAGAGGGATGAAAGTGTGAAAAAAGACGAACACACACCCTTTGAACTATAATTATGAAATTTTATCCACGCTCTCACACTTACACACAAATAGACAAAGAGAAACCACTACGGAAATGATTTTTTTGCTCTACGGTTTCTAAAAAAAAAAAACACAAACCAGTGCCTATTCACACTTATCACCCGAAATTTGAACCAACTATAAATGGATAGATGGATGGATGATTGTGGCGCCCTTGGGCATACCTGAACAACACTCTTCAAAGGTGTCGCCCCTTATGGCATTCCGACATTCCATACCGTTTTCCCGCCTTCAAGTCGCCTGTTTTATTTATGAATGGATGAAGGGGATGTGTACAGTTTTATACAGAGGGTTGACCGTTTATCGTCTGTATACATACACAATAATTCACTGATTATAGTGAAGGGGAGGTTGATAATCACGACGATTTTAGAGTAATTTTAGAACCACAAGATAAGGAATTTTAAAATACGAATGCGGGAACAATGAACTAATAATCAACGTAAATATTATAAATTATTCGATAATTTAAACGAATATTTGCATTAAAGAAATAACAAACGATCGAATTACAGCAGCTATTTCTATAGTTATTTGATCCAATTCCGCATTCGTCATCAGTTTTAAATGTTGCGAATTTGAGACTTTTTCAAAATTATTTGTAAGTGGCATTTTTCTCCGGTATAGACATAATGAGAGGAAATTTAAAATTCGAATAATTGAGATAAGTTATCAGGGCTAAACGGCATATTTACATAATTCATCCGGCTGTTCGTACTTATTGATTGAAAAATTTCAATGAATCAGCTAGAAATTTCCCCTGTGTCACCGATAAAATATTGATATATAAATTATGAGTTGAACAATTTGCTAATTTACCTGTCCATATTCTAGTTCTCCGTAAAAGGACTCATCAGGAAATATAAACCAATAAGTTTGAAGATTATCTGATAAAATATCGTATTATTACAATCATACTTTATTAAATTTAGTCGTTTTGTTGTAAAATCAACTCGATTATTTGAATAATAATAAAACGGTGTTGCTGGTGTAATTTTTTTCGGTTATGAGTTAATTAAATTCCTTATCATAAAATGGCCAAGGAAATTCTTTATCCGCTTGTCAGAATGTTGCTTTTTAAAGGAAATTTAATGTCATTATATTCCTATAATATGAAACTTTCTATTTGATCATTTTTCCTTTTTAATTATTGAAAAAAATACATACGCATTGTGACATTAGACAATTTCTACAATTGACTAATTCTATGAGTGATAATTTATATTCATATAGTGAATTGATTAAATTATAGGAATATGATCAATTTGAGAAATAATTGGATTGAAAGGTATAAACGGATAAAAAATAATATTTTAATTAATATGAAAATATTTCATAATTCATCAACTCAATCGGTCTGTGATTATTACAGAAATTTTATCATTAAAAATTAAAAAGATAGAATAATTGAGATTTTATCAATTAATGACATCAATCTGAAAAAGTGTCGACTAATCAACAATATTAATATATCAAGCTTTTTACACGTCGTTAAAAATGAAAGCTGCTACTTACAATTAGAAAGATGTTTAGATTATAATTTTAGAAAATAGAAAGAACGAAAAAAACTAGATACAGACAAATATAAACACAGGAAAAATCAAGTTTTGGACGACTGAAGACAAACAATCGTCATTACAGTACAGCTTTATTGTTGCTGTCGAGTTGAGAACAACCACATTACCTGAAATTCTTATTATTATATTCAATTTAAATCGTCTTGAATTACGGAAAAATAAATATAAAATCGGAAATAATCGTAAATATCGAGTAGAGATGTTGGAATAAATTAGAAGATGGGAATTTGTGAAGAATTTGCCATAGGTGGAAACAATTTCGAGAATTAACATTAAACAAAAAAGATAACAGTTAGGAATTTAAAAATATTGTTCGATATTTAGGAAAAATAATGCAGTAGCGTAACGAGAAGCGTAAGACATCTGTCATTCCAACTTAAATAATGGATAGGAAGTTTCTATTGATTAATAAGTTATTTCTTTGTTGAAGATCAAGATTTGGAGATTGATTAATAGAAAAACCGACAAGATCTCTACTTGTCCGATGTTATATATGAAAATTTGATTAAAAATTGGATGTATTCTTTCTTCTCTACTGATATTCGATTATATTGCGGATAATCTGGTAACAATTACATAAAAAAGCAACATGAGACAATTCGTTCGTTCAGTTAAGTTACACTCTCTTTATTTCGTACCGCAGGCAAGGTATGCAGACAGTTTCAAGATACTGTGAGTGTATACAGCGATCTTGTCTGTGGTTTTCATACAATACACACATCTCACACCTAATGTTCAAAAATCTACAGTTGGTGTACACGATCTACATAAAATCCAATCAAATTTCCAGACATATTGGAATTTCTCCAATATGAACAATCAACAAGACGTTTGACTTGGAGTCATACAAAATAATGACAATAGTGGGCAAAAAACGACGAAATTATGGCCACAATCCATCCGCCACTGAACAAGTTTTGGATGCCAGTCGGCTAGTTCTGGCATTGATCTCAAAATAACTGCACCAATACAAATTGAATGCATTTTCTCCATTTTTTTCGATGAAATTAAAGACAACCTTTACAATTACAAATTAATTTTAGAAAGTATCGATATAGAGGTGTTAAATTAAAAATTTATGTGCAATATGTGCAAATTGTATAGACAATAATCGATTTAAATTGCAACTATAATCGCACAATGTATGAAATTATACGATTGTCGAAACATATTTCAACTATTTCCATCCTACTTATACCCGGTTTTTTTCCCCGAGCTTTATCAACGGACGCTTTTAAACTTTCTGCAAAGCTACTATATTGAATATTTTTATTTTTATTACTCTTAGTACAAAACTAAACCTATAATTTAAAAATCATCTATAATTATTAAAATAAAACTAACAGAAAAAACTGCTAATATTTTGAAACTGGTTTTAATAATTTGCAACGAAGCAAAAAAGAATCGATTTGAATTTCGCCCAGATCCATAAAAATCGACAATTAATCTTGTTGAAATTTCCACCGTATAAATTGTTTAAATTATGAATAGCGGGTGGTTATTTAAATTGAAAACTAAAGAAAATTACCCTCCAATTTGAACTTTAACATTAACAAGCTTTATAGCGTGATTCTAGTTGAATTAATTAGGTATTTATGCGATTTATTTTTATCCATCGCATCTTTTCTTTTATTGAAATACACAATAATTAGATGGGCAGGATATTAACAATTTATCGCGATTCTTTAATAAGACAAGGCCATTTAATTGCAAATACTAATTTGAATTATACTAGAAAAAATACGACTTACTTTTATTGTTGTTGTATAAATCTGTGCGTCGACCTCTTGTTGACACAATTTAGAAATTAAACTTGTAAGACAACACGAACTTTACGGACTTTATCGGTTTTCCTAGTGTTGTTACGGGAAAACTCCAACCTCCTTCAACGCAGGCTGTCGGCCAACTGACACTTCTGCCAGTGTTGCAGTCTCTCTATACCCGAAATGGAGAGAGAATTCACTTGATTCCACGGCAATCACTCAACGACGACAACTTTAAAAAGGAATGTCCAAATGTTGAATTTTTCGAACCGCGACATTGAGAAGGACACCAAGCATTTAAAATAAATGACGATAATGTGGCGGTGATTGCGTCTGAAATATAACAAATAATAACGCCACGCTTCCAGGGAACTGGAAATTTCAAATATTCAATTTTGGCAAATTTGCAACACATTAATTGCCGAATTCTTCAATTTAATGAACTCATTTAATAAAATTTCCTCTTTATTGTTGTCAAGTGAGCCGGGGATTGGCAAGTTTTGTAAGCTCGAGAATGTATGATTAATGAATATTGTATTATTTTAAATGAGATACAATTCATTCATGTCAGTCTCATTAAACGTCTGTATATGAATGAAATAATTAATTCGTGTAATTGAAGACAAAACTTGACAAATACCATATACAGATACAGCTATATAAACCACTCCAATTTCATCTTCACACTATTTAACTGATGATATATTTCGTTTATTATTCGACGGTTATTGCCTAATAAATATCGTGTTATGCATAGATTTCAATCTACCGGGAGAAAACGCGGGTGTTATTGTGTTATATATTTGTGGGCGTTTAACTACAACACATACATACACAAATATGTTGATAATAAATTCCCTTACAATTTTCTTTTGTTGTACAACTTCCAGGCTCGTCTCCAAGAACCGAATTTACGACAATAAATTGCGTGTTCAATTTAATTCCTTTCCAGTAACAATAAAATTAAGTATTTCAAGGAGAACAACGTTGGAATTTTTTGCTAATTTCCTCCGCCAACAACGGAAAAGATCTACGGCCAGTTATCCTCTTTACCATCTAATCTAAATCGTCTAGATTACGGCCTGGAATCATCCTAAGATGATGATGTTTAAATAATAAATGGTGCACCATCTGTCCGTGCATCCCGGATGAGCATCATCCTCTTCATCATAATTATTTCAATAAATCTTTTTGTCTAGAGATCATAAATCTTGACATGACGACGACCTACACATACTTGTGTCCGGCACGCGAGAACTCGAAATTTTATAATTCAATGATCGAATCGAATACAATATCAATTAAAATAGGATACAGGTAGGTGCGCAGAAAACAGGATTCAGCATTGATAGGTGGCAAAAAAAGCCGTATTATCTGCAAAAAATCGTTTATTCTGTAAAGTATAGACGTCTCCTATCGTTTCCATCGGGGAATTATTGGAAATATCGGCGTAACAAGAAATTTCAAACCCCCACAAATTGATTTATAACGCAAAAAATTATTAAAGAACCGCAAAAGTTTCAATTATACGACGATAGATATCTTTCTATATTGCATCAATATTTTGACATTATACAGATAGTGCAAAAACTTCAATTGTGCCGACTTTTTTCCCAGAAAACTAACGATGATTTATCATTTTTGACGAAGTACGAAAGAAAAAAGTCTGTTTACATTAGGGAATTACATCATCTGTGAGTTCATTAGAAAATTGCATAGCAACTGTGAAGGTGGTTGAAATTTCGAGTTACACAATCGATTCTAAAGTTGAAAAAAATAATAATTGTAATGAATTCACCCGGTTCTCCTGTTTCATTCAAAATTGTTGTTCCTCTAGTTGTTGTTCTCACCAGTTTCAACCTAGAAATAAATGCAAATTAGCGATTAATTTTCTCAAGTTTCAAGTTGGATACTTTAAAATAAACTAATTTATTGTAAATTGCATTGGAATTGACAAAGTATTTAAAATATCCAACTTTTAATCGGATTGGAAAACGATTAAATCAATCTACAAAGAGAATGTATAATAAATAATTGAATAAATAAAAGAAAATACGAATTTAATTTTAAAAAATAGTGCATTTTGATTTTTTCTTGTTTGCTGTTAGTTTATCAAATTTGCACATCGATTTTGTATTAAAAATACAATAAATGCACTAATCATTTATTTTGCTGTAATGAAAATTATCTGATTTAGACTAAAATTTGATTTTTTATATAGAAAAAGGAACTATTTAATTAATTTTCAATACGTTACCTAAAAGTCTCCGTTTTTTGCATATTTTGCAGCCAATAGACTGTTTTTTGTTAGATATTTTTATAGATTTTTGCCAGAATAAAATTCTATATAGTTTAATAAAATTAAATATTTGTGTTTGATATAATTCACACTTCAATTTTCTCATAATAGAGGTCATTTTCAGTTTATGTGCATCAATTTATTTCCACACAAAGACAATAAAACGCCCAAACATTTTCGCTTCGCCTCATCTCATACTTACTTTTCTATTATTTAAATGCAAAATTAACTTTCAGGATTGTTGTCAATTGATTATTTCATTTTTGATTTCGTTCAAATTTTTCAAATTTTCACGATTAATACACAACATTTATAATACTAAATTTATTACCATTTCTTTATAGATTCAACATAAATTGCAGCCTATTTCAGTTGTCGTTCAAATATTACAACTGTAATTACAGTATTTTGTTATAATTTCACATCAATACACTTAATTTTTACATAAGGAAAATTTTGATAAAGGTTTTGGTAATAAATTCCAAGTCCATGGTATAAATAACTCAAATGTTTGTACTAATGAATAAAAAAAAAAGAAATGAAATTATAAATTATCTTCATAAAATGTGTGATTTTTAAACAACATTTGGAAAATAAAACTCCTAAGGCTTATCAACTATACACAATCACTACAAAAATTAAAAAAAGTCTGCTTATTTCTCACTCATTCGCACTAAATCAACTATCATAGAAGACAAATACAATCATGTATAATGTTATTCTAAATATTTATGTGTAAATGTAGTTTATATAAAAAAAGATCATAAAAGGAAACACCATTTTTTATTATTAATTTGCTTTTTTTTGTATGTAGTATTTTGGGTATATTAGAATCGTCTAGCCTGGTTTGTTGAACCTGTAAACACGGAGATGTAAATGCAAATTATTAATTTAAATTGGATGGAACTCTCTAATTACTGGCACACATCATCAGTGTCGGTTATGCAGGGTCCCCACTAAATTTTACAAATTTCTATTAATAAATAAGCAACAATTTTAATATATTAAATTCGATTAGTTCAATTTAATGTAAATTAAAACAAAATCCCTAAAAAATTATTCAATTATATTTGGCAAATACCTAATTTATAAGCAACCTAAACGATAGTTCCTTTTATTGTGATTATCAATTTTTCGATTATAATTCAATCAAATGTTGATTAAAATAAAATTACTGAATGAGTGCTAGTATTGATTAATTGTGATTTATTACTCTTTGATAGTACAATTACTAAGTGGGAACCCTAAGGCGTGTTACATAACCAGGCTGAGCTCTGTGCATACACTTTCCATAATGGATCATACTTTATTATCTATAAAATTTACCTATATTTATAATTTCTTATATTTTTTCTCAAATGTACTTTTTTTTAATAAATTGAAATATTTACTTGGCTGCTATAATTCAATTTGAATTATTAATATAGTTTTTTGGTCCTTTTCTCTTTCATATTTTACTATTTTTCTTTTTTTCTGTTTTTAATGGTTTAATTTTTAATTTTCGACTTACCATAACCGCCTGCTGCTCCATAACCAGCGGTTCTATCATCATAACCTCCTGGTTGACTGTTGTAACCAACGGCACCCGGTTGACCACCGCTATTATAACCACCAGCTGCTCCATAATTATCTTGATAACCTGAATATTTATTATAAATTTATCAATGTTTACATACAGGATGTATAACGCTTTTAATTGGCCATATTTATAGTAAATTGAATCGTAGCTTGTTTCATATTTGATTGAATTTAATACTTGTTAAGTGCCCGAACAAAGCTACGATATTACATACGAAAAACGCAGCCAATTGCAGCGTATACCCCGTATATTTATCATTTTTATCTACCAGTCTGATAAGTTGTTGCATAATTTGTACTGTCATATTGTCCAGTAGGGTTTCCGTAAGCAGATCCATATCCTCCTTGTGGATTATTGCCATACTGACCTTGTGCAACGTACGGCTGTGTATTGTATGGTTGTTGTTGATAATTCGTTGGTGGTGGAGGGGCTGTATTAGCGACTCCAGTTCCATAATTATCATATCTAAATATATAAAAAAAAATTAGAAATAATTTCACGAAATTAACAAATATTTAATCACCTTTGTCCATAACCATTTTGTGTAACATTAGCAGCAGCAGCAACACCACCACCATTCTCATATCGCGGTCGTTTCGAACCAAGTCCACCACCTTGTTGACCAAATTGTCCCGATGAACGTTTCTGTGGTCCCATACCACCCCCACCGATACCACCACCGCCACCTCCACCACCTCCTCCGAAACCACCACGACCTGTTCTAGGTCCACCGAAACCTCGTCCTCGTGACATACCACCACCACCACCACCATTGCCTCCACGACCCATTCCACCACGACCAAGACCTCCCTTAGGACCACCACCGCCCATTCCACCACGACCACCACGGAATCCTCCCATTCCACCGCCACCTCCTCGGCCCATTGGTGGGCGAGGACCGCCTGGTAGTCCACGAGAACCTTGTGCATCACCAGCCGGGCCACCAGGAGCACCACCTATCAAAAAACAAATAAAACGTTCGAATTGTAAGTTTTATGAGTTAATGGAATTTACCAGGTGGGAAACGGCCACGAGGGGCTCCACGCGGTCCGCCACGACCTCGCATCATCGGTCCACCGCGGCCTGGGGGGCCGCCAGGTCCGCCTCTATACAACCAAACAAAACAAATACCAATTATAGCTACGTTTTTTATAATATTCGGAATTTTATACCTGTTGCCTCCAGCTCCTCCGCCACGCATGAAGCCACCTCGGCCTCGGGGGCCTCCACGTCCGCCGCCGCCTCTACCACCACGAAATCCGCCACCACCGCCTCCACCACCAAGATTTCTTTGCTGTTGTTGTTGTTGTTGTTGTGGTGGTTGTAAGGGTGGATTTGCTTGTTCCGGATTAGCAGGTGGAGCTGAATCAGCCATTTATTCTAAAAATTTCAAACAAAATAATGAAAATATCGTCAAAATTGCACGTTTCATAACCGGTCATTTCAGTTTATCAAAAATCAAACATCTCATTAATTAATTAATACAATTCTAATTAAGGTAATTAAATTATTGTTGGGAAAGCATTTTGGATACTTACTCGAGTTAATTATAATTGTTGAAGATTAAAAAAACAATAATTTTAATTTTTTCTGCCTTACGACAACAATGCTGTTATATTCAAAATGGTGGATTTTATGGATATTATATGGGCAAGACAAGGATAAACTATCACGAGACAGACAATCAACTTGATGAAAAATGACATTGCGCATGGTCATCAATAAAAAAGTGTCACCAACAGAAAGACACTAAAAATTACTATATTCAAAGAAAATTATTATACAGTGTATCTCGAATAAGTTTGCCTCAAAATTTGAAAGTAACTTTTCTTTAGATTCATTTTTTTAAGTAATGGATAATAGATCATAATTTTTAGAACCACTATTATTGTTTTTATTGATTTTTTAAAAAAATTACATTAAAGCATAATTTAAATATCATTTAAAATGTACTTACACAAATCTATGAGTACATTTGTGTAAGTACAATAATTGTCAAGATCAATAATGTAACATGATCATTACATATGAAATTTAAAGCCGACTCATTTTCTCAATATATTCTTGTTTTCTTGTTTTCCTAAAATAAAAACCAGTAATACAAAGAATTGAGAAAAATCCCATCTGGGTGTGTTTGCTTGATCCGATCAGACAACGAAAAAGGGCACAGAAATTCAATCGTTGCACTAAATATTGTGTAAACTTAACACGATCGACAATGGAAAATTTCCTGTTGACTAATTCACTAATTAATTAGCAAATTACTGTTTTTATATAGAAATAATGGGGATTATTTCTATACAATTGTTTAGATGCATCCAAGAAATTTAACAATTTTATGTCTAATTTTTAATCAACAATGTCAACAGTAACGGATTTTGGAATTTAGAAGTTTTAGTGTGAATTTTAAATATTCTAATCGAGTTCTTATTGAATTTCGTTATTATTGTGCGTCTTTCTAGAAATCGTCGATAGTTTTGCGTGTTGACATTGTTGAATTGTTGTCTTTAATAAGGCATTAGTAACATGGCAATCAGAACGAATCTTACAACAAAATGACGAATGTATAGTCTTGCTAATTTATGAATCTTCTTCTTTAATGTATACTCTAAGGTCTTTGTCTAAACTATATGAAGTACAGGTAACATTTAAGTATTCACTATTATTATTTTTTACATAACAATATATTAGTATTTTTAATTTTTTTGGAATTTGTGTTACGACAATCGCAACTGAATTTTACCATTAACAGTGCTCGCAACATTTGATAGAAAGGAAAAGAGAAAACGAACAACAAAACTCAAAAGATGCAATGAATAACAAGAACGAAACGAACGGGCATTGTTGTTGTTTTCAAATATATTTGGAATAACATCATTCATTCATTAATTTTCTTTTCTCAAATCACATGATGAATACAAAGTTCGCACATACGAATATTTTAACAAATAATTTTATTGTAATGCGCCGGTACGCTTATACACTCTAGTGAAGACATAGCTACTCAAAATAATTGTGTTAATCTTTATGATATCATTATTATCATTTATTTTAAATTTCTTTATTGTGTATGTGTATGTGAAACTATACAGGCTCGCTTTGGCCGACTTCATTTTTTGGGAGGAAAGTTGGCCGTTGAGCAAGCAACCTAGAAATTCAAAATTCGGATATTCAACTAACATGGCAGAGATTAGAACTTTCCATTTTTATAAACTAAATTGGCTGTTTACTAAACTAGATAGACCGTCGTCTTCAACATATTTTAATTATTAATTTTTTAATTAGTGATTATTAATTAAATATTATTATTATTATTATTTTGGAAATAGTCGAATGTTGATGGATATAATTATTGATGGCAGTTGTTGGAGCCTCTCGACTGTTGATTTTGTTGATTTAAAATTACTAAAATTGGCTCATTTTAATCAACCATCAATTCGAAATGGACCGAACCTCGTCTTTCGACACGATCGTGCACGATATTTCTAGCCCATGCTTTACATTCGATATTAATTAGAACACCACCTAAAATCGATTTAATTACTACTACAATTGCCAATTATAACTAAAATCTTACGTTTCGGTTTTTCGAAATGTACAGCAACTAATGGACTTAAATAGCCTTTAATATTTTTAAACGGGAAATACTTTTGCAGGAAACCTCTCTGTGGATGGTAATTGACTGGGCCAATATTCTCAATATCCGCAGGATTCTCACCGTTACAATCAACCCAAACGATATTATGCTGCAACAAGAAAATAATTACAATTATATTTAGAAAATTCCCAAAAAATACATTATCTGATTTCTCTTCTTCGGCAATGATACGTTTCAAATGGTCTGGCATCTCTTTCGGGGCGGTTGTACTGTTGTAATAAATTGGCTGCCAGCCGAAGATCTTGTTCAATTTTAAGAAAATACAAGGCCCGCCGACTTCACCGCCGAATCCATAACCGTACTCCTTCAAGCACGGTGCCCAAGCTTGTGTAATTTTGAAATCGCACGCTTTGCCCTCATCGGGAGCAATAGCGTTGTCACAATTTTGAACATATTCCGGGTTTGGATTATTGTAATAATCTACAAATTTCCTTATTATTAACTGCTCCAACTCGATCGAATATTGGTACCTTGTAAGAACATGTCGAGGTTGTTTTGCCAAAATTGCACATTACCTTTATCGCTGGCTTTATACCAAATCAATGTACTTTCGACGTTCTCCTCTGGTGGCATCGGCCGGAAACCCAAACCTTAATTGCCAGAAAAAAATCGAATTTCTCAACATTTACAAGAGTTTGAATAACAAACCTGGATTGCTGCCTATTAACGAACTATCTAACTGCCATTTGGGCTTGTTATCGTCCAAAGTTTGATAAAATACAGCTAACATAGCGGCAAAGAAACCGATAAGGCCGGCATAGAAGAGCAAGTAGAACAGGAGGATCTTCCCTGGAAAAAACGTTTCAAAACTCATATTTCAATACTTGTGGCTTGTAGCCGGATAGTGCGAATGTTAAGAATTCCTTCGTTATAAAAGTGTACTCGTAGGAGTTCTATAATCGATTTATGGTTAATTTAGCGTATAATGAACGTAATTTTAATCTACTCTAGCACATTTTAGATTTGGGTCATTTATTTAACACAAAATTTCGAATTCATCATGCTTCGTTTCTTTCAGTCTAAATTATCATCAGTTAGACTTATCAAAAATAGTTACATTAAAGAGTGGAAAACCGAGATAGAAAAGTGATGAACTTTAACATAATAAGCTTAAACTACCAGTATTGATTTAATACATCACGCTAATCTTTATTGATGCTAGAAGCACCAGTTGGTTGAGTCAGACAATTGAAATAATTCAGAATGTAATTTTTTTATTTCTAGTTCTAGTTGCCAAGCCGGTAGAGTTTGTTCTACATTTTCTAAGACCTGGAGAATGTGGTAATCTCTAAATTGAAATCCAGACTGTACGGAAATTCTAGTTCTCGCTTTTTCCAATCGCATTTCTAAGTATTCGCTTCATGTTTCAACTGAAATACACCATTTAGATCTTGTATTTCATACAGATTATCTTGCTGTATTTGGTCGTATTGATTTTTACCAAATATTTTTGGCAGCTAGTGTTACAATTGATAGTTGATGAGATGAAATTCGCACTGGTTCAATGGGATTTGTTCGGAGCAACGTACAGCAATTTCGGTAATATTCCAACTTGCATTTCAATATCCGACAAAAGTTTTTGTCGGAATGAATTTTATTAAAATTAGCACATTTCAAGGCGATTTACCAGCCTTGGCGCTGTGAAATTTCCATTCAACTATTCGTCAATCAAATTCAAGTGACGATAGATGAGATTAATCGTTTTATAATTGAAGTATAAAAACAATCTCCTCTCGGCTTATAATCGATAATGCTACTCGAGATGATTTTTTTGAAGTTCTCAAAGATAATAAAATCTGAGTGTTTGTATAAAACAAATATCAGGCTTTGTTAATCGGAACGAATGGAACGCAAAGGGTGAGATTAGAAATGTGCGTAGTGAGAAGGACTGGTACAATTATCGATTTGTTTTGTACCAGGGTTATCATTTTTGCTATTATTATTTTCAAATGTATATCTAAAAATAAGGCACAACACCCCTTTGTTACCGAAATCAACGGAATTGTTTTGTTTGATTCAACAATTCTGCTTGACTACAAACCTGTGTGTTTAAAAGGGCAATCAATAATGCAGTCTGCATTTACAAGATAACGATTCTATAATCCTGCTCTAAGTGAAATCGTAAAAATTCCAATAAATTTACGCTGAATTCTGAGTATTAATTGAAAAATATCTTCCATCTGTTCAATTGCAACTAATTCATTCTAATCGATCAATCAAACCGAATTTGTTTAGAAAAACTACAATATTTGTGTTTTATCATTGTGCTAATTAACGCTTGTTGGTTTGTTTAAAAGCCAGTCGGTCAATAAACATCGTCAAGTCGATTTTGATTTAGTGGATTTAATTTAAAAAAATTATGTTATGGAAAGCGGAAATCATATCGACCGACAACCGGAATTCGACTACGGATAAATGAATGTACGATAAATTGTTTCTAAACTATAAGAAAAAAATTTGAGTTGTTCTAATATCAACAACGTTATTGATCATTAAATTCTCATCTAAACTGCTAAATTAAAATTCGTTTAACGACTGTGCCGTTTTTGATAGACGAACGCGTCTATTGGTGCCAATTCTGAAGATTAACGCTATAAATAAGCATAAAAAACGCTAATAATAATTATTATTATTGATTAATTTGAGTTACTTTCAATGTGTCTGCGTTACCCCGCTTTAATTTCGGCCAATTTAGGAGTAATTGTAGAATTTTTATTATCTTTTATAGGTCAAAATGTCAAATTTATCGATTTATCTGCGAGCTATCTAAATCATGTCGCTATAACCGAGTGTATTCGAGATTAAAAATTCAAGTAATTTGAGAATCCTTTGGTTGCATTATTAAAACATAATCGAATAGGAGAACCGTTCGAAGGTTGATTGTATCGAATATAGAACTCCGGGCGGCGTCCTCCATTGTACCTGGCGTCGAAACGACGCCATGACACCGGAGCACCCTTTCAAGATTCCGCCCCAAATACCCCATCGATAACGGATTTTAGACAAATTTTCGACTTACCCCAACTGGATCCGGTCCTGCCCAAGAATTGGTGGGTCTCCGAATTCCACAGGAATATCCGAAAACCTTCCCATTTACCAAGTTTCGGGGGTCTCATTGGGAATTGGTCGGTCTTCTTGTCCGCCATACTAAACAACGATGTATTTCCCTCTTACTGTATTATTAAACAGTTTAAAGGAAAATATTAAAGATTATTTTCAATAAGACACGAATAAATCTGGATAATATTGGAGAACTTACTCTCTTTGGCCCCCCTCGGGTCACAACAGCAAAGAGAGAGGACGACAAGGAGATATGTGCAAAAGTGGTGGATTCTCCTATGTATTTCCCCTTTCTGGGGGTGGTGCAAATAAGAGTGTGCGCACGGACGGTGGTAGTTTCGATCGGTCGAAGTTATTGCCGGCATAGATTGCCGCAATCGAACTACTGTATTTAGACTTGTTTGGAGCAACAGTAAACCGTATCGCCATCTGGACATTTAAATATAAGCAGTCGTGAATTATACATACAAGCATCGATTGTCGTCTTTATATTGTGAAGAGACGCCAATTATTTGTACAGTTAGACGTTCTCGTTTCAAGTGATGATCGGAATAAAGCGCAATTTTCTGTCTCGACCGACCCCCTCTTTCAACTCGGAAAAAAACTGATGCATTATAAATACGAATAGCTCCACTATGATTTCACAAAAGCACGCAATGAATACGAATTTATTGACAGGATCGTTTAGAATTCCTTTTCATGCCAGTTTTGGCATAGATTTTCAACAGCGATACGCATTTGCTAATTTTGCGTGTATTCCCCAAACTCGTGTAAACTACCCTGGTAAATGTGCCATGAGATTAAACAACTCTGATAAGATAGAAACATAGAAGTGCTTTTCTACGGTGATGAAATTCGTTTAAAATGAATTGCAAAAATTTTAAATTTAGAATGACCGTGAATCGAACAGATGGGGAGTCTGCATATGGAACGAGTGGTCTTAAAATATCACTTTTACTTTTACTTTCCCACACTACAGAAAGCTTTGAAGGCTTAAATTTCGCTAATTTATTAAATCGATTTACATCATTTGGAACTTCTCAATTAAGCCATTCATCACAAGAAATGCAATAATTTCTTGTATTTAATAATTCTAAACATTGAAGAATTGGTTTAGTATAGAAACGAAATCGAAGGTGTTGGATTTCAACGATATTTAGTTCCCTGAATTGTTTAATTAATAAAATAATTAACTATTTTTATAAAACAGTTGTTGCAAAATTAACGCCAATCTTCTAGTGTTGTCCAATTTACTAAAATATTTGTAAACTTGTTTCGATTGTTAAGGGGCGAAAAACACCCTTAAGGCTGCTATAAAGACGGGACTAACGGGAATTGAAAGTGTAAACGAGGTGACACTTTGTATTGAAGTATTTGTAAAAATGCCGCATAAAATTTTAATTCAAGACAGATATGTTTTTATAACGATAACAGCTTTACAATCATAATTAAAATGTTATACATATTTAGCTAAAGATTACATTAGAAATTATTTTAGGCTACTTAATCAATCTCTTGTATCATTTATTTGATAATAGTTTTATTAAAGTAATTAGTTTCTATATTGTTTTGTTAAATAGAAACCGTTCATAGTCGATCAATTCGAAAAATATACGTTCTTTTAAATATCAGAAGAACACAAATCATACACAAACACGTAGAAAATCAATCAACGAAATAACAACAGCGATTCTCGGTTAACATACACGAATTACAAACACATAAACTAAGTACGGGGTTGTATTCTAATACTTATTCAATTTTGAGCAATTATTGAATAAATTAATGAAAATCAAGGATAATTACAGGTGAGCCTATCAAAATTATGACGAGTTCTAATTCTAGTTTCGAACAAAATATGAATGAAAAATTCTAGTCAAAATAAGAGTGGGTTGATAGAACGAAAATATTTTCCAGGTGGTCCAGGTGGAAAAACAGGAACTCCAATTATACTTTTGATAGGCCAACCTCTTGGTAGAGTAATCAATGAACGATTTATCTGGTAGAACGTTCCGTTTTCAATAATTATTAAGCTTAGTAGAGTTGAACGAAAGCTCGAATTGTTGAGGCTCAAGCGAGTTTCTATTCGAAATTACATTGAAGGCATTTCCATGTTGTTCCAAGACGTTTTCATTGTAGATAATCAATAGACAACATAAATATAAAGCTAGAAATTAAGCTTATTATTTTTTGTTGAGAATCTGATAGAATTTGAATAATTAGAGATTTAAACCGGTGTACCGAAATCCGGATCACCAACACCATCGCCACTAATTAGATTCGCGTTATACACATATCTAGCCAATAATTTCTCCTTCCTCTGCTCGTTTTCAATTAAATCCGTGTAATCGTCGTTTGGACATAAACGCAACGCTTTACCAACACGCAAATTCTGGCCGTGTAGGCTGAAATATTTCTTCGATCCCATCGGTTTGTTTATCGATAATTGTTGGTTTATTGTTGGATTGGTGGTAGTGATTTGTTGATCTGGGAAATTCTTCACGAAAATATCCGATAGAATATTGTGGATATTCTCTTCGAATTGTTGCGTTGTTTCCAGATAATTATCGGTTTTTTTATTTCGAATTCTCGCATTGTCTAGCAGATCATCACCCAATTCGGAGGCTGTGCTCGATAAATCCGAATAGCCGTCGTTTTTATTGAAGATGCTCTGCAGGGTCTTCACGCCGAAATATTTCTTCTTGTGCTTCCTTTGGATTTTTTGTTTATAATCGCGATTGGTTTTGTGTACCGGCGAACTGCCACAACTATCCTCAGAATTCAGTAAACTCTGATCGCTTTTAGGGTTCGATAACGATTCGTTTGACGTATAAATTGACTGTTTTACAATCCCATTAGTCGTTTCGCTATTACTATTATTGTTGCTGCTATTGAATTGAAATGTCTGTTTTGCAATCGGTTCTTGTTTGTTGATTTGGATATTTTTCGGCGATTGCGAATCATTCGATGCTATATCAGTCGATAGAATCTCCGAATCTAAGAACATATCCGTGCTTGTTTGCATCGGTGACGATAAATTTTCCGAATTTAGCGAATTTGTCGAATAATTGAAATTCTCATCTTCCGCAATATCGACCTTTTTAAAGTCTTGTAATTTGATTACATTATTCGTAGCGTTATCAATTAATATCAAATCGGTCGTTTCAACATTGTTAGCATTGATATTGTTGCAATTTGTTGTACTTAAATCACCAGCTGGAATGTTTGAATTGATTTCATCGTTCATTGTTGCCGTTGCGATCGCATTTGTTGTCTCGATATTACAATTAGTGACGCGCAAATAATTGCAGATGTTTTCCGGTTGTACGTCTATTATTTCAGGACTATTCCTAGAAATTATCCTGAAATGTCGACTAAAAGAATTTAGAACTTGGCGTATTAGACAAGAATAATCACAATAAAAGCTGTACGAAATCATGCAATATTCGACGGCTTTCTGTAACTGTACATGGAAAACTAGCCACTTTTCTCATTTATAGTTACAGAATATCGCTACAGTTCTAATATTTCTAAACAATTGTAATTCCCACATCAAATCATGCTCATGCTAATTGGTGAAAATTAAGGGAGTAAGGAAGAGGCAGTGCTAAATTAAAAGAAAACGAAAAGATTGAATCGATAAAAACAATTTAATTTAAATAATAATTGTATATTTTACAACAAATATAATTTTTTGGAACTTATACTTTTATAATCACAAAAAGAATTGCAAACATGCAATAGTAAAATAAACGGATTTCTTCCATTATAAAATAAAATAAATTAACTCACCGGCTGGCGGCCTCGCTTGATTCCGGCGTACGGGGGGCTGTTGGTGTATTTATAATATCCAAAGAATTTGAAGCGTTTATATTAATATGATCGTTAGTTCCCGTACAGACTTCATCATCAAAAAATCTACAAATTTATCATACATTAATCTCTAATTATTTCAATTTATTAAGGATAATCACCAACGTGGCGTGAAAATTGCCAATGTTTATTCCAAATGGGAGCAAAAACTAACACTGCAATCGGAAAATCTTGGAAATCTAGAAGAATTTTTAATTTTCTATGTACTAGGCGAATATTATTACAAACATGCTCTAACATTTCTTTCTGTAACTCAAAATTGCATGTGAAATTGGAAAAATAGAACACCATTGAATACAGCTTGAAACGCTCTTTTAATTTCAGTTTTAACCATTCAAATCCATTGGAGAATAACTGAGAAATTTTGGAATAAACTGGCAATTTTCGCGTAATGAATCGTCGGTGATTGGTGATTTTACCTAAAATTATAACCATCTTCTTCTAACGATGTATCACTATCATCAGCCGCTATATATTGTACTTGTAACGTACAATCTCCTTGTTGTTGTTGTAGAATTTCCACAGCCTCACGATGGCAAGCTTGTCGTAAATCTGTATCATTCACTGATAAAATAGCATCGCCTATATATAATTGTTCGGATAGTGCGGCTGGACCGTTTGGTTCTAATTCAGAGATAAGTATAGGCACACCATGTTCCCGTCCACCCTATACAACTGAGAATTAGAATAATTTTCCAATAATCAAATAACGAATAATTACTGTAATACTGATACCAAGTCCTTGATTTGGTTTCCTTTTAACCATTACAGTTCTTATATCACCAAAATGTTCAGTTCTTTCATTGATTGAATCGATTTCTGGTTTTGGACACGATTTTTCTGTACCATTTAAAATACTATTTCGTCTACATGCTCTAACTACTGTTTTATGTCTTTGTAATAATATTTCCGATTCCAATTGGCGCCATAATTTATCACGAATATCACCACGCATTTCTCTACCTATTTATAAAATCATAAATAAGTTTTTGCCTTTATAAAACGGGAACAAAAATAATTAGATTGTAAATAATCGTTAGAAAAATGGTGATTTTCATATTCTTGACTCACGAAATCACTTATTTTCTATAAAATTTCATAGTGCAGGTTATTTTATAAATAATTAGGTGATAATTGGAATATTTTTTAAAATAAAATCGACACAAATACACCTTGACAAGAATTACTGAACTGTTGAAAGAAATCCTCGACCTTCTCTCAATAATAGGGCATGTGTTTTTTCTATTTACAATATTCTCAATCATCACCACTTATAAAATATTCTATATACGTACTTTTCTCTATAAATAACCGGATAAATAAAGAAAAATAATAACCTAATAGTTGTAATTGTTGTATTCTTCCTGCTAATTCTTTATCGAGATATTTCGCTGCTAATTTTGCACCATACACTTCACTATTCAATGATAAAATCGAATTTCTTAATGCAGCATTCTCTAATTGTAATTGTGCAGTTTCAGCGCGATTTTGGGCTGTTTCTAACAATGTTTGACTAAATTTCAATTCACCAGTTTCTTTATTGTTGTTATTATTATTATTAACTGAAAAAAAAAACACAAATATTTTATATGAAAATTATAAAATAAATTAATTATATTTACGTCGATTATTCCGTATTGGACTTTGTCGTAATTCAGCTTCCAATTTCCGTTTAATATTATTTACATCAGGTATAAAATTTGGATCTTGTTTACGATTTGTTAAACTGTCTGGTAATTGAGCCAGTTGTGATGTATGTAATTGTAATAATAAATTGTGTAATTCTTGTTCGAGAACTTCACGTTTTGCTTTCGATTCAATCAATTCAGCTCTCATATGGATTAATTCAGCCTAAATTAACATAGAACAAGAAAATTTATAACTAGAATAAAAGAAAAGTTTAAGATTTAAGAGAACTAATGGTTGCTAAACTTGATCAAAGGAAATTGTCTAAAAATATCAAAGAATTTGCAAAATAACAACATCGTGTTCTTTAACTTACTTATTGCCTATTAAAGTGTCTAATTATAACCGAGCGTTGAAAGAATTCGTATTTGTTTCCATTTTTTTCTCTTTAAAACTACATTTAGATAAAATCGCAATAGTTTAAGGCCTTGATAAAAATTCACACGAAAACCTAGATCTGTTTTATGTCGGCTAAGACGATAAAAAAACTGGTAACAAAACGGCGAATAATATTTACATATCGATATTATCTCAATTAGAATCGCAATATTCGATGGTAAAACCCAACATTTGATACTATTTGCTACAGAAAAAAAAACACTGAAAAAATGTTCAAGCATAGACATTACTCAATCAACACCATCAATCTGCTAAATTAAATTTTATAATTGCTTCCAGCTTTAAAAACAACGCGAAAAGATCAATAAAAATACAACAATATATTGATATTTGATTATGCCTCAATTTAATGAAACTATAAGGATTTATTTTACAGAAGTCAATTTGAAGTTATTTCAATAAAATAAGGCACAAATATTGTCAATATTTCAATTTTTATCTGGAAGAATATCATCCAATGAAAATATTAAGGCAAGAAACTGGAAATTTAATGTAAACAAAAATCCATTAAATATAGGGGAGAATCGTATAAATTATCAATCGCCCCATCAATCATTACTTTCAACTATACAGAATTAGGTAAAATTTCTTAAGATGGAACTAGAAAGCAAATAAATCGATGTACATCACAGAAATCTACAAGAAAGAAGATATGGACCTTTGAAGTTATCTGAAATTAACCAGATGTCAATACCTACAATTAAACTGGATGGATTACAAATACTTAAAGTTTAATTAAAATTGAGAAGATTACTGATATTTCGTACACTTTTTTCTTTATGTCTGCATGAATCACGAGTTATTCGTACTATTTTTGTAAAAAAAATCACGGTTTTATGATTACTATGTTGATGTTAATGATGGTTTGGATAATTGAAGTATATCTATATGTTAGTGGTAAGTATATAAAAGACTGTGATATGTATACAAATATGAGTAAGACAGTGGTATTTGTGAGTCTATATGAGTATAAACATCGCAATCGTCTTCGTTAAATAACTTAGTTGTTGAAGTGCTTACAGGCACGATAACAGGAAGGAAATAGAGTTGATTTAAAAAAATAATCATAATGTATCAGTGGCGAATAAAATTGATTATCAATATCGCGTTATTGTGTTTAACTGATGCTGGTCCAACACCAAATGAGATTACTAGTAATTTCCGAAATATTATCCAAAATCAGGTATAAATTTTCAAAATTTCTCAATTAAAATTCAACAAGAAATTTTAGAATTTGGAAACTGTAATATTATCAATTGATGAACGTCTACGTAATTTCGATCAAATATATTCAACACAATTATCAATAACAATACAAGATAAATTCGAACAATATCAACGTAAATTAGAGGCTATCGATATGAAAATTCTACATTTAGAATCATTAGTTTCGTTCAATTTAGATAAATTATCGGAGAATATTAGTATGAAGAATTTTAAAGATGATATAAGTAAGGCGAATTTCTTTAAAAAAATCGACGGTATTTACGAGAGTTTAGGGCAACGTTTGAATTATTTAGACCGAAAATTCGATACGCAAACAATAAAAATCCAAACAAAACTCGATTCAGTTAGTAATCATTTGAAACAAATTGAAGACGGTATGATACAACGTGATGAAGATATTGAATCGGAATTATCCGATGCTATTGCTGCTATTGATGATTTAAAAACTAACACGAATTTAATGGAAGAGAATATCATCAATACCACACAAGAAAATTACGAAGTAAACCAATAATTAACGATTATTTTATTATAATAATTATTATTTATAGATAGCTTTAAAGAATCAAAAATCATTATTAGAGACACATTTGAATTCGAGTTTGATGTTCCAAATGTTGATTGAGAAAAATACGGAAAATTTCGAGGAAATCAATCAAAAATTGATAAGACAATTCGATATAATCAACGATACTGGAATTTTAATCAAAGGCATGAGAAACGAGTTGAAAAACGAATTAAACGAGTACGCTATTAAAGTATGAAAATTTAATTAATTAACTAATTATCAATTGATTGTTTCTTTAACATTAAAGGTGAGTGATATGAATGCCGACAATTGGAAGACCGATCAATTATTACAACAACAACAAATCAATCTTGAAAAAATTATTAATACCACTAAAATTGATATACAAAACGGTATAAGAGCTTTGATTGTTTTAATCGGTAAAAATTACAATAAAAATCTAACAAATAAAGGTACTCAATTGTTATATTTTTAATTAAACTATAAATTAAATTAATTTTAGATAAGACACAATTGGAGATGTTGAATGATAAATTGGATGCCAATTTCGAGAAGATCTTCTCGGCTCAAAATTTATTTTTAGATAGTTGTTATCGTTTACAAATGGACGAATCGCAGATCGAATCGAAAATTAGCGATATTTTAGAGAAATTAATGGAAACTTTCGATAAAAAGTATAAATCAATTGGTGATAATTACGATTTTATTTTAATAATTCTAGGACGGCGGTTGAGTTGAAAGATGTGAAAAATTTAGAGAAAACTATCAAGAATCACGACGTACATATTATGAGAAATTTATATCAAATTGGTACCAATATTATTACAGTTTATGAAAAATTAATGAAAGACAATCAAAAATTCGATATGGATTTGAGTCGTGCCAATGAAAATTTAAATGCTCTATTTACATTACTGCAAAATATTTTAATTAATGGAAACGATGGTAGTCCGATGAATGTAATTAAGTAGATTTATTATTTTAATATAGAGTGTTGAAGGGATTTGGGGTTGTTGAAATCGAATCGTGATCCATTTAGGAAAATCCCTTTATCTCACTCTCTCGTACACATTTTAATCGGTTGATTTATCGTGTAATTTTAACTGTCTTTAAAGTTTAATACAGGAATTCCGTGTTATAATTAGAGGGTTTGCCAAATTCTTATTATTACTCAAAGAAAACTCACAATTCGATTATAGTTTGTAAAATTAAAAAAAACACGAATTTTCAGGCGTCGCCGATTAATCTGAAAACAATCAATGGAAAATTAGAGGCTTTAATTAAAAACAATGACGAATTAATTGATGAAATTAAGAGAATTTCAATAAACGACGAGAATTTCAATCGAACATTAAGTAGAATTGAGTCGAGAATTCAACAATTACCTATAAACAATAATACAATTGAAATATTTGATAAAATAAATGCAACCAATAATGGGGAATTAGAGAGAAATTCAACAAATTTGGATGATTTAATAAAACAAGTCTTTGGTAGTGGATTCAACAAAAATCCGATAAATAACACAATTGAAGGTAATAGAACGAAATGTCGTCAAAATTATTTCAATCTGATCGACGTACGGATGAATGGCGGCAATAATAATGAAAGTAATGAAGATTGTCCACCTCAAGAAGAAATCGAACAAATCTCCACAACAACAATAAAGCCGCAAATTCACCAATCTCAACCAACTACAGCCCAAGAGTACGATGAAATCAAATCAATTATCGATCAGATAATCATGGTTGATAATAAATTAGGCGGAAATGGTATAGAGAATGGTACAACACTTGAAATAACGCGAGTGAATTGATTTTTTTGCTTGTCTTAACGATTTTCATTACTTTTTCTTGTCAATAAATATTGATACATACCTCGATTTTTGCACTATTCTGGAAAATCGTCTGGGCTTTATGTGTAAGTTGTGCAAAACATGAACTAAGTGTACATAATTTCTGTCGAACGTTAAACACAACATCTGGTTCTTCCGAATCCAATTCACCTACAAACAAAGACCATTCGAGTCAATTAAAATCGATACGTTTAATGATTTTTAATTAAAATCAAATCTTTCATCATCAATAAATGTATATGTTCTATTGTATCGTAAATATCGGCAATAATTGAATTTTAATGGGATTAACAAAACTTGTAATTAATGTTGTGTAAATAGTCTAATAGTATTGTTCAAATTTGCTTAAATTATTTGTGAATAAACATACCTATCGCTAGATCTAAATCTACAAAAGCTTTATCGAATTCCTTTTCTAAAATATCCAACCATCTAAAGCCGACACTAGCCATTTTTGATAAGAATCATTTATCACAAATGTCAATTTTTGTTTGACATTTATTGACAATCCGTCCGGCTGATTAGTGACAAAAACGAACAATCTAGGGACTTTTATTGACGATCAGTAACACCAATAGTAAGCCTCGTTTGGGAAAATCCACAAATTCCACAAGTTTTACGCAAATAATTTACCAAATTTAATAAATTTAACATAATTTTTATCATTTGATATCTTTTTATTTGATTAAAGTTTATCATTTATTGTTATCTTTAATATTTACTAAAAAAATTACGTCCTGTGTTTAGATAGGGTAAATCTATTGACATTAGGTTAGTGACATTACAAAAGCAACAGTGCCATATTTATCAGTTTTTCACAAATTGACTGAAATATATTTTATTTTTGTTAATTTTTAGTTTAATTATAGTCTATTTGAGTTATATCCGGCGTATTGTTCCAAGATTTCACAAATTTCAATCAATTTTAGATTTTTGCTCTATTTCGTCGCTTAATTACGTAATTGTAGTAAGACATGGGTGTGTATTTTTATATCATTTAATAGGGCAAATGTTTGATTTATCCACAATTCTTTATTTAAGTATTGGAAATTTTTGGAAATAAACGGTAATTACTGTTTCAATTGCCTTTGTTGTGCGGTGGTAAATTTCTGCTGATTTTTTGCGTGTAGACTTGGCAACGGTGAAGTAATCTTGGGTTAATGTAACGTGAAAGTAAATATACAGTGGGGGTTTGTTTGCGAAATTTATTTTGATTCGTGTCAATGTAAGAGGTTTTTTATATTCTTTTTATTGGTGTGTGTTTAATATTATTGATGAATAAATAAATGTAATGACTACATCACGTATTGTACGTGGCACAAAAGCCCGAATTTTCCTCTACATTAGTGCATCATTAATTATAATTGCATTGATTGCATGCTATAATAATACGTTAACACAATTGGAAGATGTTCGAAAATTGAATGAGGTATGCCATCAACAGGAGGAGAATCTATCGATTCAATTACAAGGTTGATTGTTGATTAAGTTTTATTATTTTCATGGTGATTGTTTGATTTTTTTAGTGATTACCGATTATAAACAACGTTTAGAGAAATCATTGAAAACGGAGAAAGCCGAACACCAACAGACTAAAAATGAATTGGAGAATAAATTGAATGATGAACGTTTGAAAAATGATAAGAATTCGAAAGATTTAAATTTGCGTTTTACATCATTACAACAGCATTTTAATATTTTACAAACACAACACGATGATTTTAAAGAGGAATGTAGTAAAACCCAAAACAAACAGCTCAATGAAATCAACGATTTGGAGGCCAAATTGAGGGAGGTTCAAGAGGAGTTGAAAAAAATCGAAGGCACTAAAGAGAGTCTAAAAACCCAATATCTACAAATACAATCGGAGAAAGAACAATTAGAAAGACAATTGAAAACGAATCAAAACACATTTAATGACGGTGAAAGTCGGATTAATCATCTAACAAAAACCAACCACGAATTACAACGGAAAATCAACGAGCTTGAAGTAATCTCAATTGAAATTGTATTTTATTTTGTTAATTGTCAATTTTTAGGAGAAATGTTCAGCACATGAATCACTACAAGCGCCAAATCTACAGTCGTCGTCATTATCGCCGCATAATGTGGCATCGTCGTCATCGAAGAAAACCAATGTTGTTTTACTAGCACCGAAAGTAACAAATTCGACGACAAATACAACAAAATCGACAACTGCAGCTTCAAAACAAGACAGTTTCAATATTGTACAACCGATTGTTTCACCATCGGCCACGCCGAAAAGTGGCAAGACTCTAGATGGTGATGTTAATAAAAAAATACCCGAAGGTGTGGTGCCTGTTGTTGATCATCCATCAAAGACTAACAACGATGATAAAGATGATAAAGAGAAAATTGTCGATATTGGAAATGAACCGATTAATAATCGATATAGGAATAAAATCAATGTTGGCGCAAAGAACGAGATTTACGATAATGATAATAATAGTAATAATAAGAAAGAAGAAGAGGTGATTTTGGATGAGAATGCCGGCAATGAAATGGATGGGGATTCGTTGAATTTCGCCAATTTCAATCAACAATTGAAGAATTTCGAAAAAGAGGCAATAAATCGACAACATATCAATGTTGATAACAACAATAATAATAAAGCATACGATGATCAACAATTAGAGAATGAAATTGATGGTAAATTCCATTAAAATAATTAAAATTTTATTAATTGATTCATTGTAGATGATGCTGGCGATTACGATCATTTGGATAAGAATAACGAACCAGCTGTTCGACATTAAATTCCTCGATTAGTGTAAGTTTTTCCATTAATTTCGAATATTTTGATATGTAAACAGATAAGTATTAAAGTCTTTCGCGAAAATTAAATTTGCAATAATCGTTTTTGTGATATTCTTTCAATTTTGATTCGTTTTTGATGTGAAACTACCGCATTTATAAATCCACCATCATTCATTATCGCTTATTAAATTATATGTAAAAGTATTGTAAATATTTTATTTATAAATTTTATCAATAAAAATGATTTGAAAAGGGAAATTACACAAAATTGCGTAATCTCATGAACGCCGAATTAGATGGAACAGTATGGATGTTGATGAATGGGGGTCATTTTGTTCGATAAACTTGTTTTAATTTCTCGTAGACAAGCTTATCTAAATTTAAATACGTTCAAGATTATTGCGAGTGACAGAGTTGAAAAAATGTGTCAAATTCGACGATTTTTTTGTTAGACAAAATTAATTGTCAAGTTTGCGAAAATGTTCAATCAAATTCGATTAAATACCGGCCGATTTGTGCCAATTATTCGAAAATACAGCCATCGAATGATATGCGATGAAGACAGTATTGTCGGTTTAGGTGAGGTTGATTTAAAAGTTCATAAAACACCAACGAAATTGAAAACTTGCGGAGCACCGGTGGCGAAATATGGGGGCCGACATCTGGTCACAATGCTGCCAGGTTTGTAAATCATGCCCGTTCTCCACAACTCCCCTAGGTGTTAATCCATGTTTTCCGCACCAGTGCCCGACAAATGCCAACATTTATAATTCCATATCTAATTTATTTTTCAATCGATTTTAATGATTCGAACGGAATTGGAGAGAGCATTTCAACGAGCAGAAGCAGTCGTTTTCGTTTTGGGCATTTTTTATTTACTTTTGAGTTACAAGTTGCTAGTTTTCTGAGAAATAGAAACACTTGAAGCGCTATTTCTGATTCCGTTTAAATCATTAAAATCCAAATTTAATATGGAATTATGTGTAAATAGTGGCGCGGACCAGTGGCGGGACTACCTTACAGCAAAAGGTGGAGCATAGGGACTAAGAGGCCCAACCATTTTGATTATACAGTTCAAAGTTATCAAATTTGCTAGCGGGCCCAAATTTTGATGTTCGCTACTACTGCAGATCCTCTTTGTAACTCGATATTGAAACAAGTTTCGGGATAATTTTAAAACTAATAATATTGAGGAAGGGTGGCAGATATATACATGTTATATAATTTAAATCCCTGGTTTATTTTTGTTATTTTTATATCAAATTCGACGGTAGTGTTGTTCAAAAGTCTATCCCACGAACTCACAATCCGTTTTAATCTCTTGTTAATTTATACGGAACGCTTAAAGCTTTAACTTGAGGCTTATCAGCAATCCGTTTAGCTTATTTTGCGTTGTTTAGGATCAGGAGTCGGGCCAGAGATGACCGAACATGTCCGTGACATTTTCAAAACGGCCAATGTTCCTGTTAATTTCGAAATTATCGATGTTGTCGATGCTAACGGTAAAGAATTGAATACCAACGATATTATCAATCAAACTGTAACATCAGTCCAACGTAATGGTGTCGGTATTAAAGGCAATCTAACCGATATTTATTTGAAAGATGATAATACAGTTTTGACACCGAATGTTGTTTTGCGAAACAAATTGGATTTGTATGTCTATTTGGTGCATTGTAAAAGTTATCCGGGAATTTGTTCGAAATATCCCGATATAGATTTGGTATTGATAAGGCAGAATTTAGAAGGTGAATATTCGATGCTAGAACACGAATCTGTACCGGGCGTTGTTAAAAGTCTAAATATTATGACTAGAGCTAATATACAACGATTTGCTAAGTGGGCGTTCGAATTTGCTGCTGCAAATCAACGGAAAAAAGTTACAGTAGTCCATAATAGCAAAAATCTGTAAGTATTACAAATATTCAGCCGTATTCTGTAATATTATAAAGATCCGTTACCATGACAATATTGTCAAATCAAATCGAATCGAAAATTCCATTAATTCGGCTATTGCTTTAATCCTACTGGGGATTTTTTAAAAACTCTTCGAAGATATTTGTAAACAATCGGTATTGATGGTTGTTATGGTAACGTGTCTACAATAAATTACAGAATACGACAGATTGTTTACTTTCCAGGATCTTAACTGATGGTATGTTTGTGGATGTTATAAAAGAAGTAGCTGAATGTTATCCGGATATAGCCTTCGAAGACATTTATCTGAATCGTTGTTGTCATAAATTGGTAACAAAACCGAACACCTTCGATGTTCTATTGATGCCAAATCTATCCGGTCAGGTTATAGCAAATATCATTTGCGGCCTGGCCGGTGGGCCGGGTCTGTTTTCCGGGGCGAATTTCGGCTCAAACTATGCCGTCTTCGAATCAGCCCTCAGACAAACAGCAATGGAACTAAAAGGTTCGCTAACGCAAATATCTGGAGTATTTTATCGAAATTATCCAATTTTAGGGGCAAATGTAGCAAATCCAATAGCGACATTGAACACTTCGGTTCGAATGTTGAACTATTTGAATTTACACAGACATGCGAAATTGATAAGGGATGCAATTGATAAGACTCTACTGGATGATAAAATATGGACGGTTGATCTTGGCGGTAGTTGTGGTACTTGTGAAGTTGTTTGTAGTATTAAGAAACATATCGAGGAGGACTGCGAAAATTATCGGCTTTTTTAAATTTGCATGTTTTCTTATATTTTAAAATAAATGTAATACTTTGTAATATTTATTTTCATAATCGCCTAATCCTTTAAAATGAATTTCTTAAGAATGTGTGAATCCTTATTAGTTTGAAGAAATTATCCGAATGGGGATTCATTTTATTGAATTATTACTCGAAATTGTCTGAGACTTTGTATAAATATAAGGCTAGATGGGATGATTGATACGAGTCGTATTGAAAGCGTCTTTATAGTTGAACAAAATTCTCAAATGCGGACGGTTTAATTGTTGATTGTGTCGCTGTGATTATGGATGGATCGAATTTTATTGCTTTTGCGGCTCATCGTACGACCGCTGGCCAGAAAGATAATCTAACAGTTGTCGACAAGGTTTTGCCGGATATTTTGCATATGATTGATCCTTATTGGTATCAATTCCCGCCAATGAACCCAATATGGAATGGTGTTATAGGGTTCGTGATAGCTTTACTTGGTGTCATTTCGATTGTTGGTAATGGCATGGTGATTTACATCTTCTGTACTACAAAAGATTTACGTTCACCATCGAATTTATTAGTTATAAATTTATCAATTTCCGATTTTTTGATGATGGTGACAAATTCACCAGCTATGGTGATTAGTTGTTATTATGAAACTTGGGTTTTTGGTAAAGTTGATTGTCAATAATCCATTGAATTAAAGGATTGATTTATCGATTTTAAGGTCCTTTATTTTGCGAAATTTACGCAATGACCGGAGGACTATTTGGTGTTAATTCGATATACAGTATGGTGTTTATTGCTTTAGATCGGTACAATGTTATTGTGAAAGGACTAAGTGCTAAACCTTTAACTATAAAAACAGCAATTTTCCGAATCTTTATCATATGGAGTATTGGTTCCTTATTTAGCATTTTACCGATGGTAGGCTGGAATCGGTACAATACTTTGAATCGATAAATTTCAAACAAACTAATTCGCCGACTTTCTAGATACATTCCAGAAGGCAATATGGCGGCTTGTGGTAACGATTATTTAACAAAAAATTGGTTCCACCGCAGCTATATTATAGTTTATTCATTTTTCGCGTACTTTGTCCCACTATTAACAATAATTTATTCGTATTTTTTTATTGTAAAAGCTGTAGCCGTCCATGAGAAATCAATGCGTGAACAAGCCAAGAAAATGAACGTTGCTTCTTTGCGATCATCGGAAGCTCAACAAACCAGTGCTGAAATCAAATTGGCCAAAGTTGCTCTAGTAACAATCAGCTTATGGTTTATGGCATGGACACCGTATCTCGTAACAAATTATGTGGGAATCTTTGAACTTGCCCAACTTACACCATTATCAACCATTTGGTGTTCGTTGTTTGCTAAAGCCAGCAGTGTCTATAATCCGATCGTATATGCAATTAGGTAGGTAAAGAAATTTGTTTTCCATCGATAATTTTTATCGGTTTTCCAGCCATCCGAAATATAGGGTAGCTATTGAGAAGAAATTCCCGTCGTTGGCTTGTGGAACGACGAAAGGCAACGATACAACATCACACACTTCGGATGCTACACGAGTTAGCAATACTGACAATGAGAATGCACCGACAGCTTAAAAAATCGATCAAAATGGATATAATGGAGCGTTTTAACAAGATTACAAGATATTATCCCCATACATATATTTTGTTGACAATAAACCTTCCAAGCAAATTGAAAATTATGTTTATTATTCCGATTTTCATTGAAACTGTACAAATTCTGTAAGGAATCTTGTGAAAGTTTCTGTGGAAAAAAATGAGCACACAGTCGTTTTTATAAATTAGAAATATTCTTGAATTCAAACCAAGACAAAATATTAATAAAACTTGCCAATGAGTAGAGATAAACTGCCAAAAAAGAGAAAATTAATCCAATATTTAGAAAAATAATTACTTCTATTCTATTTCTAAATTTCACAAAAGAAACGATTAGTTTTCCAATATCTCAGATAGAGCCTTGCAATTCCGATATAGGTTGAATATTTGAGTTTTATATGAATCTAATTCTTTGGTGTTATCATTATTGTCTAGTGGACTTTCACTGGACCTAAACATAGACATTTAATAACGCAATTCTACAATAAACCTAATATGATTACATTACGAATCCTTATTGGAGTTGGAAAATGAATCCGCTTGTGGTTTATTATATTATTTATTGAATTATACACGTAAAATGAGATTTTTCTGCAACATTATATAAAAGAACGCTGACCAAGAAAAACAGCAAATCGTAGTGCAACAGTCCGATAAACTGGACTTGTGTTTAAATCTTCAAATTTTAACAATTTTCTAATTGTAAAAAGCAAACGATTAGGGAAAATGCATGCGTCTAATATTATTTCAACGGCCCAAAAAGTATTCAGCGTTTATGGCGATAATTTAACCGTCGTAGATAAGGCGCGCCCTGAAATGCTCCATTTGATAGACGCTTACTGGTACCAATTCCCACCTATGGACCCGATATGGCACAAAATCTTGGGATGTCTTATCGCTATTCTCGGAATCGTTGCTGTTATTGGTAATGGCACGGTAATTTATATTTTTTCTACAACGAAAGAATTGCGTACACCCTCAAATCTATTAGTTATAAATTTAGCAATTTCTGATTTCTTAATGTTAGCCTGTATGGCACCAAGTACGGTAATAAATAGTTATTTTGAAACTTGGATTTTCGGTAAGTTTATTATTTTAGTAATGTTTTGAATTAAATTAGCAACTTTAAGGGCCTTTTATTTGTCAATTGTATGGATTTGGTGGGTCATTATTTGGCTCAACATCAATATGGACTATGGTATTTATCGCCTTAGATCGTTACATTGTTATAGGCAAAGGAATAAGTGCAAAGCCTCTAACTACAAAAATGGCTATATTTTGGAACTTGTGCGCTTGGTTAATGTCAATAATATGGACTGTAGCGCCAGTAGTTGGTTGGAACAGGTGATAAAACACGAATTTTGTTTATTTAAATACTGTTATTGTTTTGATTTCCTTAGATATGTCCCAGAAGGTAATATGACGGTTTGTGGTACCGATTATTTATCGAAAGATTGGCTTAGTGTTAGTTATATTATAGCTTACGCGATTTTCGTCTATTTTGTACCATTATTTATGATTATTTATTGTTATTGGTATATTGTGA
This sequence comes from Hycleus phaleratus, assembly GCA_013841185.1. Classification (NCBI taxonomy): domain Eukaryota; kingdom Metazoa; phylum Arthropoda; class Insecta; order Coleoptera; family Meloidae; genus Hycleus; species Hycleus phaleratus. Next base: position 119,358 of record JACDRP010000138.1, read on the forward strand.
AAGCTGTAGCCGTTCATGAGAAATCAATGCGTGAACAAGCCAAGAAAATGAACGTTGCCTCTTTACGATCAACGGAAGCACAACAAACTAGTGTTGAATTTAAATTAGCCAAAATTGCTCTAATGACGATCACCTTATGGTTTATCGCATGGACACCGTACTTAATTATAAACTGTGCTGGCCTTATTGACAGTATTAAAATTACACCATTGCAGACTATTTGGAGTTCGATCTTTGCTAAAGCTAGTGCCGTCTATAATCCAATCGTTTACGCTATCAGGTGAGTAAATCCATGAATAAATAAATAAATAAATAAATAATTTTTTTAAGTCACCCAAAATATAAACAAGCTTTAGAGAAAAAATGTCCCTCATTGGTGTGTGCATCTCGAATTGATGATTCGGTGTCTCAACGATCTGTTGCAACGAATATAACAAATCAGAATAAATCAATAACCGCTTAAAAATCAGAAATATTGAAAGTTATTTGGAGATTAATTGAACGAAAACGCTAGAAAAATAGAGTAAATCCTGCAGGCAAGCTTCGTGCTTCACATATGCCTCTTAAACTGAAATAGAACAACTTGTAAAAAATCAGCTTCAACCGCTTAGAAAGCCACAAACTATTCAGTTAATAGAAAACTTATATTTACATTCTAGTTTAATAGTATTAATATTAATTATTCGATTTGTCACAAATGAAATTGTATAAAGTGTATACTCATTAAATTTAATGTTTCACTTAAATTTTGACATTAATTATGTGGAAGAGAATTCGAAATAATTTGTAAAAATAACCCAGGTAGCCGTAATGAATGCAGCTCTATTTAGATAATTAAATTACTAGTGCTTTGGATGATTACAACTTATTTATTGAATGTTAACAATAAACTTAGAAGCCTCATTTAAAACGTTATCATTTTTGATTGTTCAGATTTACGTGACAACTTACAACACGATCATTTATAGGGGAGGAAAAGGTTTCTATTGAATTGATCTGGTTAAGATAATCCCCTATATTATTCGATATTACAATGTTCTCATCAAATTCCTAACTAGAATTAATCAATAATCAATAAATGAATAAGAAGAAATATTTATAACCAACAAATAGAAATCAGACCGAAGAACTCAACAATTTTAGAGGAATTCCCCCATGGAAGAATAGTAGTGAACATATAAATAATACGACTCAAACTATTTAGAAATAGATTTAGGATAACTTACCATTTTAAAATGTGTTTGGACTGATTTTTGTCCAATCTGAAATTGAGTTTGAAATTGTTTACTCTCATTTTTGAAGTTGATTATTCCCAATTTGAGGTTGAAAAGGAACAGGAAGAACGGCTTTAAAGCTGGGGATTGCAAAAAACTCAAATATTATCGTCGTGTGCAAATAACAATTAGAGTTCATTGAATTATAAAAAAATTCAACTTACCTTTGATTTTCAAAATTTGTAATATGAGGGTGTTTACGCGGAAATCTCTTCGGAACGACTCAAAATTCTCCAATTCCGTACAAATACCTGTCTGTTCCATAACTAACCGATCAATGATTACCTACAATTTAATCGCGTTTTTATATCGGTTTATCCCTGCAGTTACCCCCTCGCATTGGTAGTTCTGATCAATTATGATATCAACTAGTGGAAATCATTTCTATCTTTCTCACAATTAGCTCGAAAGATAAACAAGGGTAAATAGAAGATTAATTCGATTTGATTACGGATTTGTAATCCGATTTATAATAAGTCATTATCCTTTTCGTATTCCTAACACATTAATTTAATTAATAAATTATTTACAAAAATTAATACTTATATTTCTATACATATTTGTCTATTAGAAGAAATTGATTATTTTTTAACAAATTATAAGGAAACTGACTTGTTTGTAATGAAGAATATTGGGTGAATTTACGCTAATTTTAATAAAATCTGTCTTTATGCTTTGATTTGTTGTTGTTTTTGTGTCTTCTGGCATAAGAAGCTTATACTTTCTCTCAATCAAAATCATTTAATATAAATTCTTAATACAATTATTTAATGAATCCTTATTAGAATTGGCAAATTAATTCGCTTTTATTGAATTAGGCGGAAAATGAGATTATTTCCCGCAACTTTAGGTATATAAAAGAATGCCGATCAAGAAAATAAGTGATTTGTGCAACAATCCATACACTACAAATTACTGGACTGAAAATCTCATAAAATAGTTGTGCTACATAACGAAAAGTCTAAGGGTAAGTTGAATTTATTATTATTATTGGCAATATTAATGAAAATTGACAAGAATGGTTGATTAAAGGTTCACTCATTGTGCTCGCAATGAGTACGTCCAATTTTGTTTCCTCAACAGCCCAACGGATTTTCAGCACTTATGGCGATAATTTAACCGTCGTAGACAAGGCGCGTCCCGAAATGCTCCATTTAATTAACGCTTATTGGGCGCAATTCCCACCTATGGACCCGATATGGCACAAAATCTTGGGATGTCTTGTCGCTATACTCGGAATCGTTGCTGTTGTTGGTAATGGAACGGTAATTTATATTTTTGCCACAACGAAAGAATTACGTACACCATCGAATCTGCTGGTAATAAATCTAGCACTATCCGATTTCTTAATGTTGGGTTGTATGGCACCAGGTATGGCAATTAAGGGTATACTTTAATGATTACAGTTTAGTACAAACTGGGCCAGGTATCGTGTTTTTTTTGCAATGCCCAACCGCTTTTTAGTAGTGGACCACTTACAGAGTTGACAACTGAACGATTGCATGTACACACCGTTTATGCACTTATTATTCTGTCTGATTGTGTTGCATGCGATACTTGTTACTTATTGGTTGCTTTGTTTTAGAATTTCGTATAAATTGGTTGTTTTGGATGCGATTTTTAGACAAATTCAAACGAAAGTTGAAAATTTACTCAATCCAAAGTATAGAGCCAACTTTCGTCGATCTAATCGTACCAATTTCATTCTATATGATTAAATTTACAAAAAAATATATGTGTTTTGTTAACATCTCTCTTTTAACAGATATCATGTCTTTCGGTATTTCCGGAAATCCAATCGAGGTTTTAAACAACCATTCTCGCTGCAAGTTATAGAATAACATTTAGAATCGAACCAATCATTTCGATTCCTGTTACCGTTTTTTTATATTGTATGTTCTCCGTTCTTATGGAGTTTATACGGAATTAAAGGTAAGTCAGGTTGCTTCAAAGTACACCCTTAACAGCTATTTCGAGACTTGGATTTTCGGTAAGCTTAATTCTTTCAATTTTATCAATTGAAGTAGCAATTTCGTAATTTAGGACCTTTTATTTGTCAAATCTACGGAATGGGTGGATCGTTATTTGGTTCAACATCAATTTGTACGATGGTATTTATCGCTTTAGATCGATATAATGTTATCGGTAAAGGTGTGAGTGCAAAGCCTTTGACCATAAAAACGGCTATATTTTGGAATTTTTGCGCTTGGTTAATGTCAATAATTTGGACTGTAGCCCCGGTACTTGGTTGGAATAGGTGACATCATGGTGGAATATCGTTAATTTCATCTTTATTGTTACTTTTATCCCTTTAGGTATGTTCCAGAAGGTAATATGACGGTTTGCGGTACTGATTATTTATCGAAAGATTGGGTCAGTGTTAGTTACATTATAGCGTATTCAGTTTTTGTTTATATCCTACCATTATTTATGATAATTTATTATTATTGGTATATTGTGAAAGCTGTAGCCGCTCATGAGAAATTAATGCGTGAACAAGCCAAAAAAATGAATATTGCCTCGTTACGATCATCGGAAGCAAAACAGACCAATGTTGAATTTAAATTAGCTAAAATTGCTTTGATGACAATCACCTTATGGTTTATCGCATGGACACCGTACTTAATTATAAACTGTGCTGGCCTTATTGACAGTATTAAAATAACACCATTGCAGACTATTTGGAGTTCGATATTTGCTAAAGCTAGTGCCGTCTATAATCCAATTGTTTACGCTATCAGGTAAGTAAAAAATTAATCAATCAAATATTATTAAATTCATATTTTTTAGTCACCCAAAATATAAGCAAGCTTTGCGGAAGAAATTCCCATGTTTGACATGTAAACCTCGAGTTGACGACACAGTATCTCAGGGATCTGTGGCAACAAATATAACTAATCAGAATAATTCAATAAACGCTTAAAGGGGCTTATTATATCGGATGTACCACGGTAATTTACCTAGAATTTGGTTATATTCGTGTGACGTAGTGTCGTAGATAGCTTCATGTTTTGGTAAATGTTCGAAGAAAGCCACGACATTACGTCGCATATTTATGGCCAACCTCGCGCCACTTTCTGCAGTTGCTTTATCTGATAACTCAACATAAAGCCTATAAGCATGCTTTTTTAGTATAATAAACCACCCTGCTTTTGCTGTTGAATTCTTATAACAATTATAGAATGTTATTAACAAAATTATAATAATAAAGCATCATAATATATTATTGTTTATTTTTTAATTTCAACTTGTATCATATGATTCTCTGATTAGTTTAGTGTATCGATTCCATCTATAGATAGGTGTCCAGTAATCAGAACAAAGTGGCTAAATCGTTAGATCAATCGATGGACAGTTTCTCGTTGATTTTCCACTCATTAGGCTTGTTAGGAGGCGTATTTGAAGATACTTAATGGGGATCTTAGTTTTATTATTTCTTTCCCATAACTCAACTTATATCAGTTTGTTTAGAATGAGCAAGGAGTCGAATATACCTACAAGAAATTTTCCAATTGGTCCGCGAGTTTCCAGAAAATTGTGAAGTGTCAAAAGTTAGTTGATCTCCATTCTTTATGTATTCTGTTATAAATTAGCCTCTACATTTACGCAAATAAATATCCAAAATTGCTAGTCTTTCTAGTAGAAACTCAGTCTATAGATTGAAAAGAAAACAAGCTTCTATTCTACAAAAATTTATTAAATTTCAATAGTCTATACAAAGCCTTAACAAAACTGTGGTCAATATTTACAAATTTACGATTTAATTTGAAATTAACAACGAAGATTCCTATAAGGTTGACTCCTGACGTTACTCTTGCAACGAGATGGACCCCCTTTTGCAGACTTCTTCAATTTGGTTTCTCTACCAAAAACCCTCCGGATCTCCTCCGTTGAATTGTCTTCAATCTTCAATTGCTGTACAATCTTCACTCGATTCCTACTGAAGATTTGGGCCGGTTCTTCCCGTATAACTCCAACCAAAAGTCCAGGATTCCTCTCAATCTCCCGTTGGCGTTGTTTCTCCAATTCCAATTGATCGCTGATCGTTTTCCGCAATACAGGATCACCACGAC